>CACSLK010030875.1:1511948-1522598 GCA_902706635.1 Striga hermonthica | reverse complement strand
GTGTGGACTTAAATCATCAAATTCATTACAATTCTTCACAAATTCTGGTGTGATTGGTCTAACTATTAGTCGCATCGACCATCGTACTTCACAAATTCTTGTGTCAGACGGTCTAACCATTAAATAAGTCGACCTCATCATGCTAGTAAACGAAAATGGATATTTATATAATCAAACGGATATTTATATAATCAAACATAGTGTTTTCGTTCACATTATTTCTTTTTTGAAATAGGATATTTTTAATTAAAGTATGCATATTTGTGAAAAAAAAACAAAAACATTTGCCTAATAGTTAGGCTTGCCTTATAGAACACCTATTAATCGTACTTAAGCAATATCTTCATTGGGATCGTATCCAACGGTTAAAACATCCGACGGGATGGTACCGTAACGGGACCGTAGCATTTCTCATCTTCATTATCCTCAAGGACCTCAACCTGATAAATAACTGAATCCAGAAAGCACAATTGTCCTCATGCACCTCATTAGCTCCTATCAAAGTATATGCAGCACTGCAAGAGCTTTTTATCCTAAAATTTTACTGATTCAACACAACACTACACAAAATTTCATCCTCAAATATATTCTGATTCAGTATAACAGTATAACACTACATAAAGATTCACCCTACAAGATTAAGGCTCCAGAAACAAAAGAAAAACCAAAAAAATCGACGAGTCAACCGATAATGTTACAGTCAAAACTTGAAAAATCGAGGGAGCAAATAATGCATATTATTAGATACAAAATGGATTCTAGATACAGTCAGCACATCTACACAGAGTTAGAAGAAAAAGGACGAACGACTGTACCTGGAAAAAAAAAACGCGCATCAATCGAGATTTATTCGGGCTGGAAGGCAAAGCCCTGCAGCCCAGGCCTCTTCCACCACACGGCCATCATCACATGGCACTAGTTTCATTACAACATCACGACTGTGGGCCCCACCGTACCTTTGACGGGCTTCCTCCAGGCCCGGACACAGAACGTTTTCTACCCAATCGCCTAACGCGTTCTTCCTCTCCCCACCATCCGCAGCAAGCCAAGAGGCCGCGAGTATCTGAAGCAATACTTCCCGATCGATTTCCAGAAAGACTGTGGGCCCCACCGCTTTCTTCAACTGGGCATCGATATCCGTGAGTATTTCCCGACCGAGAGAATCGAAATCGAAAGGTTTGAAAGCCACATTTCCGTCCACGTGCTCGAGCAGTTCTTCCAATGATCCGTCTGATTCGTCATTTTCATCGTTGTTACTCACGAAATTTTCACAGTCCTCGACGGGTAAGTTTAAGTCGATAAATGATCTTGGCGAACGGCAATAAGAGCGTTTTGAAAGCTGGCCACTTGTCGAGTCATGATGACTATCGCTCGATTTCCTCTTGGATAATATTTTGCTCGCGGTGATCGAGACATTCATGGTGCTGCTGCGGGTTCTTCCGCAAATCGGGTCATGGGGCCCCACTAAAATCTGCATATGCAAATTTCGGGCCTCTAATATTTTATCCTCTAGAAATTCACATGCTGATTTATTATCCGAAAACTGGCCTTCGGTGGCCTTTAGAACGGGCGATGCAAGAAGAAATATATTGTTGTTGATGATAATTTCCCTGCCATGCGAATTCGGGAATTTACCTGTTTTGATTGCTCGACATAAACTGTCCCTAACCAAGAAATCGGCCCTCTCGACATTTTCGAGCAGCACGACAGAGTGAGGATGCTTACTCAACTCCTCAGCAAGATAATCGACTATCATTTTCCGTCCCAACTTCAGTTTCTGCTGCTTCGAGTCGTGAAAATTGAAAACCGACGAGATGGGGCTGACCGAGTCCCGAGAATTCAGATCCACAGACAAAAAGTTTTCTTTTCTGCCGAACTCAATCTCGGCAACTCCCGAAGCTATTTTCCTCTTTCCCGCTCGATCAGGTCCCAGAAGACTGAGCCAAGCGTTTCCATTTCCGTTTTCACTTCTGCAACGTGATACCGCTCGAGCGATAGTTTGAACAGCTTCTGATTGCCAGTACACCTTTTGGGCCAGGGCTGCCCATGTGTGTTTATTATGGTCTTTTGAATCCAGTTTTTTCTCGAAATGGTAGGGCAAAGATGGTGAAGACTGGGAAATTTGACGAACAGAGGGGGTCTCGTTGAGTTTCTTTGTGTTTTCTTCAGTTGCAGAATCGTACATTGCTCCAAGCCTTAAATTTGTGGCGACTGAAGGAGACGAGTGGTGAAGGTTGCTCATCTCCAAACCTCGAACACTTAAGTTAGCTTGTGTGTTTACACGTTTGCTCGGGACAATAGGTCTGGAAAGTTCTTCTCCTCCTGGGTGACGTACAAAATTAGTGACTGATCTTCCACTTAATAATGACCCTACGCCTGATTCAGCATCGTTCTGCATAAAAAAACTCTGAAAAGACGGACTGTTGGAAGTATTTGATGGCATGGCTTGATTAATATCCTTTTGAAATGCTGAAGACGAATGAATCCTTCGGCAGATATCAGTCCATTTCCTCTTTGATGCCATAACTCGGGCATCCAACACGGATTTGTCTTCTTTGGCCTGCACTGGAATGACAAGGGAGGAACCTGTTTATGGCACATCTCGTACAAAAGCTGAAACCGAGTTATCTGGTTTTAAGTCGTATCAGTCTATAACTGAACTGAGCTCAGGAAGGCAGTTGTTAGTTTTAAGGGAAAAAAAAAAACTCGTGTCAAACCGACTGAGTATTCCCATCAAACCGAGTGATGTTAGTTTGAACACGTTTTGTAGAGGAATATAGAATTTTTCAGCGTTTTTTATGTTTTTAGTTATTTTGGTTTTTCCCACACTTTTCTTTCTCCTTTATTATTTTATATTAGGGAATCGGTCGTTTGACAAGATTGTGGCACTTTTTTAAAAGGAGTGAATAACCTCTGCAGTGAGAGACTTCTCTCTTGTTTTGCTTTCAGCGACTTGCATCCAAGAAGGTAGACTTCCCAACTCCTTGGCAGCCAATGAGCTGGTTGAAACTCCTTTCGACACATCAGCAATCTCACGCTCGTACTTCTCATTGCACGAGTAGCAAAGTCCCGAGGTTTTAGCTGCAGAGGTGGATAGACCTTCATTCTCGGATGGCATAGAGAAGAATCCGCCAAGTGGAACAAATGACCTCAGTAAACTGCAAGTGCGTGAGCATGCAATCGTGAGATACTGATGGAAAGTGAAATGCATTTAGTTGAACGACCTTCAGATGAACATTTTTGTGGACAACAATAAGCAGAATTAGGCTCGAAAAAAACATGAGATCTATTAGACTCTGAGGAACTTCATCGACTTGAATATAAATGAAATTCACTATCCAGAGTTCAGTTCATGTGATGGAAGATCCAAAACTTGAACAAGTTCTCTCGACATAAGAATAGATATACATAAACTATCAATTCTATTTGAAAATAGGGCATTCAGTACATAGGTGGGAGCTAAAATTAGATGGTTTATGCGATTGAACACAAAAAAGGGTTCTAATGCAATACCAACTCAGCTAAAACACAAGACAATCAGATGTTAAATTGATCAAGGAGACGAACAACTGGAAATGATATCAAAATGAACATGGATGAAAGTACTCAACCAGCCAAGTAGCATTAACAGCCTCATCGACAATTACCCCTAAAAGACGTTTGCAATTTCTCTCGAGCAAACGATATGAATAAGAACGAATCACGTCAAGTAGGAAAAACTGACCTGGATTTGAAACTATTTTCTGAAGTGGAAGCAGTAGTTATGGGCAAAAGATGCAAATCCAAATCCATCTCGATGGAGGGAAACCGCTCCAGAAGCTTCTTGTAATCACCATCACCTGACAAAAAACCGATCAACCACAGCTTTCTACCATGGCTCATCACTAACCTCTTCAGCTCAGAAAGCATGTAACTCACAACGGTTTCCGAACCAGCATCCACAAACACCTTCAAATCCCCGCAATTCACAATAACCCCCGGCCCTTTGCATTCTTTCACCATTTCATCAACTTGCTTGAACTTCAATCTCATAATCTCTTCCTCCAAACCTTCTGCAGCTTTAGAACAGCCTGTAATCTCGTGCTCGATCGACACCACATTCAGCCCATCGATCTCTCTGGGGAGAACTCCACTCTCACCCTTCTTCAAACAATCTATAAATACCCTATGAGCATCGCTCGCGTGAACACCGACGAGCAAAGGATTTCTCCGACTGCTCTTCGCGAGAATTTCTGCTATTCTTCTGGAATTCCCATCGGCTCGTTCTGTACCGGCCCCCAGCTGGGAAAAGGGGAAGCTAATGCCCGGGTCCAAATTACCCAAGGAGATGCCGGGGAACAGTGGCGGGGGCCGGTAGCCGATGGCGGAAGAGGAGAATCTTGATGTGGTGAGGGGGTTTAGAATAGCCATCTTCACCTCATGGGTTTGAAACCCACCGTCCCCAAGGACCCGGCTGACGGTCGGGTCGTCGAGAATCGACAGAACGAAATGCTTCATCTCGACCTTGACGCCGGAAATCGAAGGTGGGGTTTGGGGATCGGAGCCCAGCTGGTGCTGGTAGAGGTGGAAGGTCTCGGGATGGCGCCTCTGGTTGGCCTGAGATCGCTTGATGGCGGCCATCAGGGAGTTGGAGACCGGCGGCTCGTCGCCGCCGGCGGATTTGGAAACAGAAACCCTATCGAGGGCGACGCCGACGGAGAGCTCCAGGGCGCGGAACTGGAGGCGTGGGGAGCACGCGCTGCTCCGGATGCGCGAGCAGGCCTCACGGAGTATGGAGGAGGGGAGGGCCAGCAGCGCGGAGACGATGTGGAGCGACGTCGTCTGCGCATGACTCCTGCGCTTTGCCACGGCCACGGCGTCGTCGAGCACAGCAGCAGCCGACTCCGCCAAGCACTGGCGGGCAACGTCCACCGGCGTCGGCATCGCCGGCGAGCCTGCCCAGGTTCGTATATGTATATATAGTACACTCGCAGAGATACGTACTCCGTGAATTCGTAATTTTTAAATGATCTACATATATTCTAATACAGATAAAATCGCATATATCCAAGAACCAATTTTTAATATCGTTTTCTCATTTTTTTTTGTCCCCAAATCATCAAGAGAGAGAGAGAGAGAGAGAGAGAGAGAGAGAGAGAGAGAGCACCCCACAAAAAAAAAAAAAAAGGGGGTTTCAGTAAAATTAAGGTTTTAGAGAGCTCAAGAAATTTAATTTAGTGAAGTTGCAGATGTGGAGGAAAGCACAAGAATTTTTGTTGGTGGGGGCCAAGAAAGAAAGGAGATGAAGAAGCATGAGCAAATTCTGACCATAGATTCTATTTGTGTCCTCCATCCCAAAAGGTGTTTGTTCTTGTGGTGGAATCTCACTCAATTATCACTCGTATTTTAAAGTGATGTATGACTGAGTTGCTATGTTCACTCATATCTTTTATTTGAATGGTAAGAAACGGGAAAAAACGAGTGTGATCCCACGCATATGAAGCACACTAAAACAAAGAAAGTTTAGATGAATCTCAAGTGAGGTTTCATCCAAAAACCAATTAGTGGAAGAAGAAATTGCCCATTAGATTTATAAATTAGGTATGTTTTCCTTATATAAACAATGTGGGACAATTCACAAGTGATTATTTTAATACGCCCCTCTACTTGTGAGTCCTTAATAAGAAAGACCATGCTCATTTACGGAGCTGGGTGCCCAAGCCCTACTAGAAACAGACTCCCATAAACGGGTATGTGGGAGAAAAAGAGTACGTCATCGCACGGTACAATAGAACCGACTCTGATATCATGTAAGAAACATGTGAAAAACGAGTGCGGTCCCACGCATATGAAGCGCACCAAGACAGGGAAAGCCAAGATGAAACCCAAGTGAGGTTTCATCCCAAAACCAATTGGTGGAAGGAGGATTGCCCATTAGACTTACAAATTAGGTCTATTTTCCCTATATAAACCATAAGAGACAACTCAGAAGTGAATATTCTAATATGAATAAATAAATTAATAAGGAATATTTACTTAATAAATTATAATATTTCACTTGTAAAAGATATTGGAGTCCAATATATGAGAAAATATGATCAAGCATTGGTAACCAATTCTAAATGTGCTAGTAAAACTGAAAAAGTTTAGTAAGGGCAAACTAGAAAAGTTTACCAAGCACGTTATAGTATCACTCATCGGTTGTGAAGGAGAACGAAGCATGCCATATAAGTGGATGTGGATACCTTCACTAGTAGGATGCATTTTGGTGAGCTAACTCCCAAAGGCAAAATCGTGCGAGTGAGCATGCCTAAAGCGGTCAATATCCTACCACGGGTTGGCTGGGCTATTACAGGTGGTATCAGTCAGTACCCGGACCATGCCAGCGAGGACGCTGGGCCCTCCAAGGGGGGTGGATTGTAGTATCTCGGATCCGGGCTTTCAAAAGAAGGAAGTTATTCCATTGGTTGTGAAGGAGAACGAAGCATGTCTTATAAGTGGCTGTTGATACCTTCACTATGTTGGGATCTATGAGGATCTCATTATGTACTTGTCACAAATTCAATAGCAAACGTAAACCTATGCGCAGCGGATCTAAAGGTTTGCGTAGAAAACTTATGGCTTGAAATTTATGGCGATCTGGTTGATCTTCTGGATGGCCGTACACAACACACCAATGAAAAGTAGACTGCAAATCGCGTTCTAGGGTTGCACGAACAAGATCGGATCGAAAACCGGATCAGTGCAAAAATGGAAGAAGACAAGTTGCAGTCCTGGGGGCTTGCGGCGGCGCGTGCGGGCGCGTGAGAATTTGGACGGCTGCGATCTCGGTGGCGTTGGAAAGCTCTTATCGAGATGGTCGTCTGGGTATGGTGCACGTCTAGATCGGACCTCCGGTTAGTTCTGTACGACAAAATATATTTCGTCTCAGTTTACCCAAAGATCTTCTACTGTATATCTAACACCTCTTAATCTTGTACCGGTGGAACAACAAGAAGAAGATAAAGTTCGAATGGGAACTGAGAGAGAATATGGGCGGCGTGATTGGCGTGTAAGAGGAGTTCTCTTCTTTTCCCATGAGCTTAATGATGTGTAGAGCTACAGTAGAGACCCTTAGGAGATTAGGATTATGGCTCATTAATTAATTAAAATACTTGTGGATCAAACAACTTATTTTAATTAATTAAATATTATTAAATGGGCCACCAAGATAATATTATTGCACTCCCTTTTCCTAGCCCAATTTACAATTGAGACTCCAATAATAATTACTCGGTTTATCTCTCCATGTTTAAGATATAATGTTTATTATTTAATTCGATTACTGACAATCAAGAATTAATTAATTTATTATTGTTTTACCGAAACTAGCGCTCGTTCATCACATTATTACTATGCCGGAATTTAATCTACCTGCAGGGTTTAGCATAATAATCCTTCATGAACTCACTTCGGGGACATCATCAAACTAACGCACATGATGACCGTAAATATCATAACAACACATTCTACATGCAACAATATTACCCAAGACAGCGAGTCTATTGGCTCAGTTCACTAAGCCTCATTCATGTGAATCAAAGTAATAAGTACTACACATATATGCATGTTTAATATCTTATGGGGTTAAGAGTATGCAGTAATTAACCGAGGCCTAATTCGTTTACGACGATCAGTATAAAACGAACTGCTCCTCTCTGCGATCATGTTCAATACATAAATGTACTAGTGCAAGTAATCAGTCAAGACAAACTGTACGGTTGACACTACAACCGTTCACGAATGTCCATCTGGGTTGTGAACCAATTATTCTTGTTTTCCGAGTAACTGATAGCTTGATATTCAGTTCGCCGATGACGACCCACACTATCTAATGCAAAACAACAGAATGTATAACTTGTTTAATCTAACATGTTTCTCATTCATAAAGTGTAAAAGTGTAATATCATCCAAAGTCAAGCTTTCAGTATATAACACTAACACTAGTAGGACGCGTTTTGGTGAGCTAGCTCCCAAAGGCAAAACCGTGCGGGTGAGCGTGCCCAAAGCGGAAAATATCCTACCGAAGGTTGGCTGGGCTGTTACACACGTGCTTGTTTACCAAATATTTTACTTACATTTATTTCATACTCAAAATCTAACTCAACTTTAATTCAATTTCACTATCCTTAATATTTTACATATAATTAAATAATACAAATCAAACATTCTTACACATGGCATCAACTTTAATTCACTATTCATCCACTCTGAAAAATGTTAACTACCTATTATTTCCAATCATGTACCTCATACTTTTACATCAAATCAATTGTAATCATTTTATTTTAAATATTATTTTAATACAATCTTAAAATTCCTCTAACAACTAATCATACAATCTTTTCAAAATTAACTCAGATTAATCAAAATAACTCATTTTGAATGGATTATTTAGTAAACAAGCATGCCCTAAAGCATTGAGAAAACCCATGCTAAATGTGTGTGAAGAAAATCAATATGAAAAATTGGGGTTGACTTGGTTTTGATTGATTATTTTATGGTAAAATATATATCTCGAGTTGAATTAAATTGTGTTAAAAAATTACGTTTCGAATAGATACTCGTGGTATATTTATTTTCACAAAATTGATTTCGGCGAGTGAGAAATAAATTATTAAAAAGTATTCATTAATGGACACGGTAAAACATTAGTTGCGAATGGTCAAAAGTCACTCTCACAAATGGAAAAATTAGAACAATAGAACAATCGACGAATTAGTACTGAGTTGAATGCTTATACTGAGGTTTTATTGAAGGATTCGGTCGCTCTCGGAACTCTTATAACATTAGCTTAATGCATGTTGTTGAACTAATAGTGGAGTCTTTGTAGTATATTTTGATTATTCTTTACGTGTTTTCTCGATTGAGTTTATTCGATGTACTTTCGATGATTTTCTCAAGTGTCGGGGGTCGCTATTCAAGTGTCAGCTACATGTAAGTCGTTGCTTGACACAACTTTCTCAAGTGGCTGCGGTGCAAACAACTTATGCGTGGGAACCCCTCCGACACTAAATTAGTATGGTAGGCTTGAAGGAAAATTAGTTCATTTGTAGCTGATGTGAGGAGATAACTCTTCTACGCCAAGGTGACATTAGTCTGATGCAACTATGTCCTGGAGCAAGATCGACGATGGCTTCTATGTTCTTAGGACGCACCGAGCCGTAAGTGCTCAGGTTAGTGTCTACCTTCTTCTGGCGCTCCGAGCCGATGTACCTCTATATATCTAAGAATTTGTATTTCGGGACTTTACGGATATCGCCATTGTGAATCAGTCATCCATGTTCACTCTTAAAGGTGCTAATCCGGGTCGAAAAAATTTATGTATAACAAATATAAAGTTTTACATAATATACACTGGATAAAATCACGTGATTTTAAACACCACAAGAGTTCCATAATCAATAATTTCTACACTTGCCCGATTTATGTCATTGAAAAAAAAAAACATAGTAAATTAGTTTATCTTTATATAAAGTGCACTTTAGTTGGATGAGATGGCTTGGGTCTCTTCCAACTTAACCACTGGTCTCATGTCCGAGCCCTGGGAATGCAGCATTGTTAAAACTCTTGAGGGAGAGCTTTGCCGCCCTTGTAGTCCTACCCGGCTCGATTCCGAATTAGTCGGTTCCCCTATAGATCTGAAAACCGAAAGGTTCCTGTACCAAAAAAAAAAAAAAGTACACTTTAGTTGGATGTGCCAATTAGCTTTTGTATATAGATTATAGATTGGCGATAAAAATATGTTGCTTCATGAACGAAAATTTAAGTGGGCTTATAGGCATCACTATCATATTAATTTATTTATTTTTCTTATAAAACCATATTAATTATTTTGGATGTTGCTAGTGCAAATGAAATTAAATAAATGAAAGAACGGACGATTATTAGTAATTTTGATTCTTTGCTTAGTTTAGGTTGACGGATGAAATTTTGGACTTTATGAAGAAAATCTTTAAATGATATTATCTAAACTTTGAAAAATTACAGCCACTTTTGGCACTTAGCATATAATTTATTCCTAATTAAGTTATTCAAATAGTTGATTAAGTATTAGTTTTGAATATCTAACTAGTATTTGATCCTGTGCATTTGCACGTGTATAAAACATGTTTTTGTTTGTATTTATTAATTAGACATGTACTTCTATCATACAAAAATTATTATTTTTTCTTAAGTTGTTTTTTATCATTCAAAATTAATTGAAACTTAAATTTTATTTTAACCATGCAACGTTTACATTAGTAACATGAATAAAATAATTTATATATTTGTGGTATATATTAAGAAAATTAACATAAATAAAAAATTATTGGTGTTTCTGATTTAAAAAAAAAAAAATATGTGTCAATCATATTTTTATTCCAACAATGCAACCAAATATAGCGGTTACAGCTCCGAATGTGTCAATCAACTTTAAGTTCCAACATTAGCCGTTACACATTTGAACATTTTGCCACCAAATTTAGAATTAATTTAGTAACTGATCCAAAAAAATAAATAATAAAAATATATATTAAAGTGTAATTAGTGAGTAATTAATTAAAAAAAAATGTAACTCCTTTTGGAGGGAAATGAAAATAGGTTTTATTAAATGTTTTATTAAATGCATTAGCTAGTAATTATATATAT
>CACSLK010030875.1:1493205-1507431 GCA_902706635.1 Striga hermonthica | reverse complement strand
TCGACACTAAAACGAACCTAAAAAGACTCAACAATGACACATAAAACACAAGAAAATAAACATAAAAACACAATAAACAACTGCATATTAAACTCACTCCTCGTAATAAGTTATATACAAGTGTATTTGTAGAAGACTTACAAGATCTAATAATTAGTACATGATCTACCATAAATGAGTTAGGATAGAGTTGTGAGATTTTTCTACTAATACTCTTTTTTGGATTCTTTATTTTTAGGTGAGTTTGTTGTTCATCAAAGCCTCAACTTATTTATTTAAATAGAAGATCAATGTAAAAAATACAACTTTACATATGCTTAATAGGAAAAAAAAAAAATGTTGGGGGACAATGACCTCCCTCAACTATAATGTAGATCCGCCCCCTCATAAATAAAAATTAATCAAATGTCAAACATAAACAAAAATATTGTCAAACATTCAATTTTGGTCCGCTAACTTGTCCATTGTTCACTTTTGGTCCGCTAATTTGTCCCTCATAAAAAATGGTCCATTATGTTATATTATTCATCAGTTTTAGTACACTACTCCAGTTGGCGGGATTACGAGATAATGTGGACCGGGATTGGAACTACGTGGAGGGATAATATGTTGACGTGGTAGGATAAAAAACTGATTTGGCATCTCGTAATCCCGGGCCACGGGATTAGCGTACTAAAATTGATGAAATATGTACCATAATGGACCTTTTTTGATGATGGACAAGTTAGTGTACCAAAAGTGGACAATAGACAAATTAGCGGACCAAAATTGAATTTTTGCCCAAAAATATTCACGCACAAAACCATGTAAATAACGACAATATGAATTCGTCCATTATATATATATATATATATAGAAGATAATTGATCGCAAAATAAGTCATATTTTACTTAAAATCCAAAAAAGGAAAGCTTAAAAAAAACATTTCTAGAAAAAAAAAAATTGTAAAGCAAAAGTCTTAAATCAAAACATTAATTTGACAATTTTAGAACTATAATATGAAAATAAAATGCGTGACACCTCATCTAAAGACCGTTTGACGCGAAGTCTTTTCAAAATTATAGAATAATTTGTGCTAAATTGCTTGTATTATCTTTAATTAGATGGGAATCTGAGTTGGACAAAAAACTTGACCACCAACCGACAACATAAACAAGAATACTGTAAAACCAATATTTAATTTAATAAAATAAAATAAATAAATAGTGTGACAAAATTGTTTGTGAACAAAAAAATAATAAATAAATAAATAAATTGTTTGTGCAGTAAGTTGACTTTGACAGTTTGACCCAATACCGAAATTTTTGGCAGCTAATGTGGGGCCCATTTTTTCATGTTGTGACAAATTGAAATGTGCGGCGGGGTCCCGCATGCGAGTATATAATATTATAAATAGCATAATTTTTTTATTTTTTGTAAAAATTATTAAATTAGGTTTTTTTTTTTTATGTTTTCTCTATTTTATTAGATTGCCACTTTTTTTGTGGTGATTTTAAAATACTTTTTCCTTAAATGAAATTTTGATTTTCTATTTATAATAAAATAATTATTATAAAAAAATATGTTTATTTATCATATACTCTTTTTTCCTGTTTCTCAAGAATTTTTTTTTTAATTTGTGACAATATTTTAAATTATATTTCGTTCGTCTTTAATAAAATTAAATGTACGTATTCGAATATTGATTAATTTCAAAAAAAACTTTTTATAAAAATTAAATTATTTCAAAAATATATATACTGTAAACATAAAATATATATGGATATGTGAACAATCAAGTTTTCTAAAACTTAGAATCCGTATCGGCCTCAAACTTTTAAAAAAATAAACCAAAAAAAAAATGATTTCAATTTTTAAGTTCAACATCTATAATTTATGGAAAGGTATATTTTTTTGTTGAAAAATTGATTTAAAATTGAACTTTTGCAGCACATTGTATAACATTTTTGTTGATGAGAGCTTATCAAATGAACATTTTTTTAAGAAATAATTATAAAGTTAAAAATACGTGATTACACACAAAAAAAATAACCATTGAAACAAGTAACAATCCAACTAAATACTCGGTGTTATAAATCACTAAATCGAGTTACAATTAAGAGACTGAATGAGTAAATCACTATAAATTTTGTAAAAACTTATCGAGAAAGGTAAAATATAAGGACTGTTAGTGCATTTTTCAATAAAAAAAAAATTACGGGGGCTGGGCCCCCTAAGCCAGGTGTAGCTCCGTCATTTCATATAGTTTAAAACGTCATATTTTTATTTATGTTGTATTGTAAATATGTGAGCTTCGAGTAAAAGTATCCAAAAAAATAATATAATTGCTAATTGTAAAACTTGCCTGAAAAGGTCTAGCGTAAGTGGCTCCGGTCCAGAACGGTCCTCGGTTCAAGGATGCGCTCTCTTCGTCCGGTTTCCGATCAGAGTTGGAGCTTGTAGGTACTTAGAAAGGGACGCTGAATGTTTTCCGACGTCAAAACCATTCGAAGCTTAAGTTAGTATGGGGAGACAGAATGAGAAGATGAATACTACCTCCTATTTTTTTTAAATGTCATTTTGACATTATCAACTATTAACAAAATAAAGGTCGTTTTGGATATTTTGTACACATTTTTCCATTATTACCCTCATCTAGTTAATAAATACACTATGTTTTTTTCATATTCACTCTTCATCTTTTCTCAAAACATTCATCTCAAAATGAATATGAGGAGAGTATATAGTAGTATTATGGATGTTGAGTAATAAATGTGACGTACTTACCGCAGTTAACGTTTCAGTATATATAGACATTTGTCTCCTGTACGATATCTTAAAATATTAAACTGATTTTATGGTTACTCGCGAGGTCGAAGACTGAGCCTAAGAGGTCGAAAATAGAGCCTAAGAGCTCGATCACGCAGCTGGCCCTGATGATTCGGTCATGGGATCGATCCCCATACATGTGGGATCGATCTTGGCCCATCTTACGGGCTTTTCGCTCTGTCTCGGTGGGTTCAGTCTGTGATGTTCTGTGCTTTAATCCTATTCCATATCACTGCCCAACAACATCACTATCATAGATAAAAAGGATAAAAATACAATAATAAATGCATCTAGATATTGAATGAAATAATAGATTTATTTTAATTTATTTAAAAGTTAATCTTATATCATCATATAATAAGAATGATGACATAATCTATTTAAATCCACTATGCAAGAAATTAGAGACACCGCGTGTGGATTTTTTTACTCTTTGCTATCACCTTTCCCCTCATCAATTTCAAACATTAATCAAATTTATAGAATTTTAATAATTATTATTAGTATATTCAATGAATTTAAATTTCCCCTTATTAATTTCAACCCTAGATTTGTAATAACGCGATGATGAGACTTCTTAAAAAAATGTACACATAAATATTATTATACTTAAAGACTTAATTTATTCTAAAATTAAGTCTAATTGTCGAGTTTTAACCATCATTATTATAAAGTTGAATGATAAATAATGTTAGACAAATTAAAAAAAAAATATGATTTTTTGTCGAAACAATTATTACCAAATTAGATTATTTTTTTAGCAATTTTTTTTATTTTTAAAAAGTATTTGATATTGATACTTATTTGTTAAGTATGATACGTTTAGTTTTTGTATTTCGTATTAAAATCTTTGATTGCACGCTTTCAAAAGTTTTGTAATCATTTTATCATAAAGTTATGTTTATTCATCATTTTTTTTATTTAAAGGAGATTTGATTTGATATTATATATGATTTTTTTTCTTTTTTCACATTTTACATGTTGATTTGGGCCGTCACAATCCCTTTAAAGCTTTATCGTTTTTAATGCCCACAAAGATATTTTTGTGTAACGATTAATTAATTTTCAAATTATTTTCTTTTTTTTTCTAAGAAAATTAAATTAAGTTTAAAAATTTATTAAATAATTATTTTTTCAAATTTATATGGTTAGTTGTCAGTGAGATTCTGAATTTATATTAAAATAATATTTGAAATAACATAATTAAAGTTGATTTGATGGAAAAGTGGAAGAGAGATAATATAAAGTAATAGTCAAAATTATGTAAGTTGATGAATAATAAATTAAAGTTGATGTGATATGTAAGAATGACTGACTGATATTATTTGATTATATTGATAAAATCAAAAATAGTGAGTTTTAGTTCCTCGTCCATTGTTTAAAAACTCACACAGTGATTAAATACATGGAATAATTGCAGTTGTCAAATACATAAAACACACCGAGTGTATTTAATAAGCATTGTAAGCTAGCTTATAAATTTTTTTAGTTAGTGTATAAGCTACATGTCTTCAAATAAGTTTGACTTGGTAGAACGAACTTTTTAAAAAAGTTCAAACTTATCTTATAAGCTTGCTTGTGTAGCTTTCAAATAAGCCTGTTGAAAATTTTATTTAATTCGGTTTATTAGCTAATTTTATTAAGCACTTTTAACATAACAGTTAGCTTCTCAGCCATAAGTTATAAACTCGAATCTCACACACACTCTATCAGTTAAGTTTACCAAACATAGCTCTCAAACAATGATTAGCTTAAGCCATGAAACTAAATTTATATTATCCAAAATGTGAAGCCTTTTGGATCCATCTATACCCCTTCCTTGATCCTTCACATACATGCACATGTGAGACATCACAATTCACAGGGACCAAAACATCTTTTATTACATGAAATTCTGTGGGAAAAGAAAATTGCAACACACATACATCTTACTAAAGGTAAAAGCATCTCTAAACTTTGCTACAAATCAAATGAATTAAATTCCCTTGTAAAAATCCAGCTATTCTCTTCAGCATAAAATCTACCAATACAAGAGTTTCATTCGGCATTATCCTGCTCAACACACTCGACACTCCCAATTAACATGAAACAAAATCGATACACTGATGGTTTGGATTTTTCGGGCAAAGGATTTTCGGAGTTTGGATTCAAAACACAAATTCTTCCTCGTCTTTCTCTGGTACTTTTTCATCTATCACCATGGTTCGCGCAGCTTCCACTACTGAGTCACTGATGTTCAGTAGGTACTTTACTCTGTCTACGTTTTCAGAAGTCGCATCACTTTTCAGGTACACGGCAAACAGGTCATTAAGTTCCCCCTGGGCCTGCCACGACAGTGGAGTCGAGGGTACAGCCTTGTCACAGGCTAAGATGTTATTGATGGAATTAACCTGCAACAATCAGAAACCCACCGAGCAACATCATTTCAGTTTTAAGACTTAACGATAATAAGAATAATTACGCTCGTGGCATGATTAGATCCCATAAGGTCACTAAAGCTTAAATTTTGAAAAATAAACAATAAAATGCACCAAAAAGCTCAAAAATATTATACAAAATCAAAATAACTAAAAATGTTTAGTATAAAGAAATGAACCCCAATAGGCTGATCCACTAAGTCTAAAAGAAAATGGGGAAATCCTAAAGGAGGAAAAAAAAAACCCTGAAATTAGAATTCTGGAAAACGTGAAAACTGAAAAAATACTTACCACCCCTGCAAGGTTTTTCTGCCTAAGAAGTGCCACCGCCTGAACGAGCAAGTTTGGCATCCTAGTCCGAGCTAGCTCTTTAACAGCTCCCTTGGCCTTCCCGGCATCAATGTTGAGATCTTTTGGGATTTTCTCATACACCTCCTCCTCGTCGAACTCCCCAGTGCCGGACGAGAAAATATTATCCATCGTCTTCCTGAATATACTCTTTCGTAAACTCTCGGTGATCATGTTGTCCACATCAACCCCATTTTCTTTCAAATCCCTAATTTCTTTTACGCTGAGCTTCCCCCGGCTGACAGCTGTCTCGAGAGCCATCGACAATTTCGTACTCATTATGCTCTTAATGACCTTCTGCGCATACTGGGGCGGCAGTCCCGAATTCTTCTGCAGCTTGTCCAATTGCTCCATCCTCTTTTGGGTCAATTGCCCATCGGCTAACAAGATCTCAGCTTCCCGCCTGAAGCTCTCCTCGGCTAACCCAGCGTGTGCCTTGACAATTTCCTTGTCGGTCAAACCGAGTATATCACCTAACTGGTTTAAACTGATGTACTCGGTATCATCCACCTCTACTGGGATCTGGCCAAATTGCTCCTTGTTAACTGTACCTAAGAGACAATATAGCAGGTAGGACTTGTAAAGATCGACTCTTTCCCTCTCCGGAAGGTCATCCTTGAGGTTTATGTCCTTTTGGATTGGATTTCCAAAGGTGGGGGCATCCCTGCTCTGGAGCACTTTGCTGATCGATGCCAGGGATTTCCATTCCTCATCAATATCCAATGTTTGTTCGGGTTTTAGGTCTTCCTGTGGAGGGGTATCGGGAGAGTCCTTGCCTTTGATGTCAGCGATTAGTGGAGTAACAACTAACTTGTTGAAAATTATCATCCTCTTCAGTTCCATGGCTGTATCGTCTCGGTCCTTGGCTGCCTCAGCACTTTCGATGAAGCTGATGAACATATTGCGAACCTGAATATACCAAAATTTTCATGGAAGCAGGAATCAGAAAAAAAAAAAAAAGAAAAAAAAAAGTGTCACGGTGTCACATTTATGGCACTAGATGATGAGAGAATCCTTATCTACCATTTCTCCAGTATTTTTTATTTTTTATTTTTCAAATTTTTTTGTCACAATGCTCAACAAACAAGAAAAAGATAATATATGTTCTTACACTACAAGAAATAAAAGTTCCACCAACAGATTCACCCATGGGATTCGACTACGTCATTCTTCAACAACTAACTAACTAAACCGGTGTTTGACCTATTTCCAAACATAAAATAACTTTTGTGATTTTAATCCACTTTTACTCATAGCATATCAATCTACACGTTTTCCAATAATCTTCATTTTGTCATATAAGTTGTATATACACAATCAAAACAATATAAATAATCCAATAAATTTATGCAATAATAATTTCCTGAAAAAGTGATTAATCTATATGACTCAGATTGTACATTTATATGATCCATATTTTAACTCTTAGTTTCAAATTTGATCGATACTTTTACGATTGTCATGGATGTAAATTAAATCATATTCTACAATCGTTATCATTATAATAATTTTAAGGAGAGGAGTCTATGAAATTATCATGGACGTGGGTACCAGAAATAAGTGTCACATTTGTTATAAGAGAATCTATACAAATATATATATAAAGAGAGGACAAGTCTATTCATGTATATGATCTTTAATTATTCCTGCCATTTTTTTAGTTGTTAAATGATAAGTGTCTAAGTTATTTTCAAACTTAAATAAACAACTTTTGTGTTTTTAATACATATTCAACCTATTTACATCAAATTGATCGTCTTTTGGGATCTTCAAGTCCGACTAAAAAATTGCATATATATAAAATCATGGCACCAATACTCACTGCTTTACTAGCAATAGTCATTGCCATGTCCCTGGTTAAGCGCAAACCAAAGGCAGCCTTTCTGATGGCCTTTCTAGTGTCCGCGTCATATCCTTTTTCGCCTGCAGAAACTGCTCCCCTGACGAGCTGTAATATATAATGGGTAACCAGTAAATGATAATGCGCCAATCAATACAAGCAGACACTCACTTTTGAGTACTGTTTATACAATGAATAATAAAGTTGTAAATGTTATCACTTGAAACCTTCAAGTATAGACCAACTACGACTAATAAATAGAACATTTTAACCAAACTAATATCTATGACTTTGTTAGGGCTTAATTTAAACTCCATTTGGCTACAAATAAAAATTCAATGGAGCCACCTAAGCTTGAAGAATGAAGTTGTGAATGGATAAGTTCCTTTTCAAATTTATATATTGAGTACAAAATCTATATCTATATCTATATCTATATCTATATAATGGACCAATCCTTATGCCATAATTGACATGATTTTGGGCGGGAAAATATTTTTGTCTATATTTGGCATTTAATTAATATTTATTTATTTATTAACAAATCTTATGCATGAAAAACATAATTAATTTCTATACACTCAATGACTATTATTCATTAACTACAAATTGGCTTAACCGTAGATTTATTAGGTAGATTTATTAGATATATTTTCAATAAGATCTATATTAATTTAATAGTTATTTATTGACACAATTCATAAAATTAATATGGAAATCGATTTGATTAAATATATTATCATCTATGGTTGTAGATATTAATTTAAATAATTATATTCACTATTCAAAAGTACTTAAAATGTAGTCAATTTCTATGTTTAAATCGTAATAACTTAATAAATTATTAATAAAAATTTTTAAATGTAGTCAATTTAACTATAAAAAAGTACATCCCCATTGAATATATCATATGCACAGTGATAATACTATTGAAATTTAAATAATATACTAAAAAAAATAAAATTTGATGGTCGGGTGCAATTCAAAACTATAAATTTCACTAAAAGTATTTATGTACATTAAAAGACTATTCAATTTTAAAAATATATATATTTTTCTTATATACTATTTTATTAATAAAAAACAAGTTAAGCAATGTATAATAATTTAAATTATAACACATGGTAATTATGAAATTTATAATATATTTCGAATAGATATTATGTAACTCATTATATAAGTTGAAAAATGAATTAGATAAATAAATATAAATAAAAACATAAAAAAATAAAGTATAATATTTAACCATAAAAAAATTTGTGTTGCATAAGGATTAAACTTACTAAAAATTAAAATTTATTTATCAAAGTTTTTAATATTTAATGCACTTAATAGTTATCGCGAAAGATAAATATCATGAGTTAAACATAGGTCAATTATCAATCAATGTGCAAATCTTGAATTGTTAAAAAAGGAAATATATGACTATGATAGTAGATAAATAGTCAAAAACAGATATTAAATAGTCAAAAACTACAAAAAAGTAATTTATAAAAAATAGAAATTAACAATGATAGTAGATAAATAGAAATCAACAATGATAGTAGATAAATAAATGTCCTATTATTACTAAATAGAATATTGCGGAGAATATAATTTAATGTTGTCTTAAATAATTTAATAAAATTTAAATAAAAAATATTTCTTGTCTTGCACCCCGTGCATCGCACGGGTATCAACTAGTCTAAGTAAAAGTAGAATAATCTCCAACAAGAAAGATCACCAACTGCTTGGAGCCATAAGAAATATGACATAACTATGAAATAATACAAGCGTTATGCAAGAGGCAAAATACTATTCAGTTGTTCATTGAAAATAATTTTGTTCTGCCCTGAATGAATCCTATTTACAGTAAGTTTCTAGCTTTAAAAAAAAAAAAAAGAGAGAGAAACTTTCTGATAAAACAATGTCCATAAGTGCACTCAACAACTAAAGACCGACTACGCAAAAATTGTTACTCCAGATGGAGACAACGTACATTGCTAATCCTTATATTCACATGCATGCAAACACATAAAATGATGCATTTTTGGATATGTTTTAGAAATGTATTTGACAAAAGAGTGATAGTCTGTTCTGGCTTTCCACCTTCTAAACTGCAATCACTGGGGNNNGGGGGGGGGGGGGACGGTTACCTTATCAAACAATCTGCCACAGATATCTGAATGAGCTTTTTCAACAGTTCCCTTTGGAATGCAGAACATTATTTGTATCTGTTCCAAGGTATCCACATCGTCATCACTGAGTTCGCCTTGAGCAGCTACCAACTTGCCAAGCTTCCTCCGGTAAATTTCTAAACAAGTAAATATTCGGATTCACATAGATTCTACAGAACAACAACACTCTATATTTGCTTGAGAGGCCTTATGTGTCATGGGAACTCTATGTTTCAAAATAGTACAAGGACAAATCAAACTTAACGAAGAACTTTTTGTTATTCTTTTAAGAGAAAATAGATTGATAAAACCAAACCTTCATGAATTTCTATGGCCTTCTGCGGATCAAAGTGCAGCTCTTCACATAGATTTTGAAGATAGGCTGCTTTACTATCTGCATTCTTTAGATCACCGCCAGATACAGCCTGCTGAAGACGTCTACGATACGCCTGTGCAGTAACTTCTAGCGAAATTGTCTCTGCTTCTCGTTTCCCTAGACCAAATATATTCCTAAGTTGGTTTAGTGCAGCAAGCTACAATAAAAGCAAAACAAACAGTCATTAAACAGTCGAAGAAAGAAGGTTAAAGGAATATTAAAATTACTTCCGACGTATGCCGCTGTTAACTTAAATACACCACATCATGTATAATTTGTCTAACAGATATTGTAGAAATTTGTAATCACCCTCTTCTTAGTTCATGTAATAAATCAAGCACTAGCTAGCTGAGACAATCCCAAGTGAAAGAGAAAATACAACACATTAGACTATTCTAATATAAATCACCCTGACTCCCCTATTGGAAACTAAAGAAACAGTTCCTGCGCTGATGTCATTTCTTGCAGTTGAAAATATAGTCTACAACATTTTAAAACAGCATCATGCAGCACCTTGTTTTCTTCCAAGCGACCTTCTGATAAAGCATCTGTCAAATACGTTCTGTAAAGAAGTTTCAAATCCTGTATCTTTTTATCACCATCATACTCCCCACCTGAACAAAACCATGGATAAAGATTGAGATAACGAGTTTAGACTAGGGAGACACTTTTTTTAGAAAGAGAGCACAAAAGGTTCCCTGGAAAAACTAAAATTTACTAAAATGAGAGCAGGATTAAAACCAGAATCGAGATCCTTGAATGCAGCAAAGGAAGAATTGCTTCATGAACGAACCTATTAAAGATACAGGCCCAACACCACGAGCAAAGCGACTGGCATCAGGATGGCTTTTAAGTGAGATTAGCATATTATTAAAAGCTAATATCTTATCAAGCTCCTCAATTCCACGTTTCCTGTGATGTCGACGGCAAATTCATTCAGGCAAACAAAGAGCTAAAATGTTAGAGATTAGTCAAAAGAAATGCCAGTACTGACTGAAGGTCAAAGAATACACAGAAAATTAGGATTGCATGCAGCTATACGGCTACGTTTTGGTAAAACTAGCTGATAAGCTAGCTTATAGCTTATAAGTAATTATAGCTTATAGCTGAAAAGCTAGCTTATATGATAGAAGTGTTTGGTAAAATTAGCTGATAAGCTAGCTGAAATAAAAAATTTCAACTAGCTTATTTGAAAAGTTACCCAAAGAAGCTTATGAGATAAACTCGAGCTTTTTCCTACCAAATGAAACTTATTTAAATACATGAAACTTATAAGCTAACCAAATAAACTATAAGCTAGCTTATTTGTCTACCAAACATAACCTACATCATCATCGAGCAGTAAGATCGTGCAATTGCCGTGACCTAAGGTCTGCAATAAATAGGATTTTACACCAAGATGGCTATCACTCATCAAGAGTGAAATATTAATCAGACCAACCTTGGTCATTAACCAATCTCAGATTGGGGCTTGACCAGGGTTGTTAGCTCAAGGTTGTTTCCTCACAACTGACCGCCCACTATGGTGTTCATTAAGTATTAGATATTGAATATTGACCTTACATGCCATGACATCATGCCTCCTAATGAAAAATAAAGCAACAATCTAATCAAGAAGTAATTATTGATAGTTTACAAATAGGGACCCAGCTTCAAGCCCACCTTTAATGTGGGTTTACTCAAAAAGGAAAATAATAATAATGGTAAAGATAAAACCCTACCACAAAACATTCCAATAAATATTTCAACTGCAGGGCCAAATTCTTATAATAAACTTGCTCAAAGCCCAAGAAGCAAGAGCAGCCTATAAAAAGTGATTAGAACCTATCATGCTACTTTTTTGTCATTTCCTTTTCGCAAAAACTTATGCACATATCAGTAATTTCAAGAACATGATAGCGTTCATACACTGCACTATTTCTGGACTGTAATCCACTGATGGCTACTGATAAATTTTGCTCAACGATCCTTCTTGTATGCTCCCTGAACATGTCTTCAGCAAGCTGCAAAGATAATAAGCTTTTAGAAATCAACTACTTCCAGAAATCAAATATAGATGTTATGCTGCAGTTCAAAATTTATTGACAAAATAACAGCTAAAAGGTATTGAATGCATGCAAGCTCTCGTTAGATTTCACCGATAACAATACCTCATCAGAAAGTCGATAAAGAAGTTGGGCTTCTCTAAGCCTGATCAGCTCATTCACATCGATATCTGGAGACAACTTAAGCCATGTTAATATCGCTATCACCCAGATACTAAACCAGTCTGTGCTACGATAACGGAAGTGACTAAATAGAAATAAAGCTAACAAGAGATCATACGTGGAAAAGGGAAGCACAAGAGACCTGATAGGGTAAAGGCAATGACTTGGGTCCAAACCATAAAAAAAGTACAGCAAATGCAAATATTTAAAAGCCATGACTTACAGCATTCAAATGCATAAGAGCAAAGTCCTACAAAGGGATAACAAAATTTTCAATATGCTTCAGTGTTATCAATGGCTGATGGCAGAAAATAACGGCAGGCCAAAATCCGGCCGTGGCGGACTATGACACCGCCATAACCACCATCCTTCACAAATTTAGCATGACAGCTAGACAGAAATCTGCCACGTCTTACCGCCATTACTGATATGTTTGTTATTCAATTTTGTTAACTTAATCAAGCCATATGAAGTCAAGAAAATGAGATATAAAAGGGATGGGAGCAGAGTGATAAATGATAAATTATAGAAAATGTTCACACTTCACAGAATAGAAGTATTTAAACTGAGCAGAAATTAAAACAAATAAAAAGTAGGCTACAGTGGTCGGAAGACGACGTCGTGAAGTTCATGATATTCACAAAATATAACCGATAATAGCACCTTGGGAGATCGATCCAAGCTTGACAGCATACAACCATTTAGCATTATCCCGGACAGCAATCTCTACCTGATAGACAAAAGGCAATTAAAAAACATCTGCAAATCTGAAAAGAAAAATTTTACACTACCACTACTTCTGATATAAAACAGCAATGACATCAGTATAGAGAACTCACAAAACTACGTAAAATTTCAAAAAATGCAATTAGCAAAAGATACTGCAAGCAGGATTACCTGAGCATCAGTGACCTTGAACACACGTTTCCAAGGTAACAAGAAACCAGATGCTTCTCCAAATACAAGATTCGAGACATATACTAGCTTCTGAAATGCCTGCACTGAAACATAGAAAACAGTCAAGTTCCATATCTCCATGTTACTACATCACGGTAAAGCACCAAACAACATCATACCCGACGTTGTTCCATATCAGCTTCACGATTTCCAGTTTCAAGTCTTTGCCTGAAAAGGCGCCTACCAATCTGAGAAATCATAATTAAAAGTTTGAAAATGTGTAGTCTCCAGTAAGTCATTAAGCCAAAAGCAATCTCACAGTTTGCTATAAAATTAAGCATTAGATGCAATACTACCTCCATGTGCATGGCTGCTGCATCTGGGTCATCAATGCCCAATGTTTTTTTGAATTTAATGATGGTATCAACTTCATCACCTCTGAGGTCTTCATTTCCAGGAGGAAGAACAGAAGAGACGAACCTAAAAATGTTCAGTTAAAGCAATTAGCTTTCTACATGTACAAGCACACAGGTCATAAGAGCTAAAATTTGGCATACATGCTTACCGGGAATAAATATCACAAAGCTCCGCATTGAACTCCTCATTCTGCTTGCTAATACCATATCTAGAGAATTATGGAACAGTAGTTAGGAAGGAAAAATACAAAACGAAGATTGCTACTCGTCATTCCACTTGGACCCTTAGGTATTTTCAATGTTTTATCAACAAAAAAAAAAAAAAAAGATTGCTTCTACCCAATTAGCACACACAATACATTCAAGACAATGTAAGTGAATGCGAATAAGAAATCAAGATCACTTGTTAGCAATGGCGTCAATCTCCTCCTTCTTGATAGCCCAAGGATCGTCACAGCCCACCACGTAATTGCGCAAACCGGCGGCTGCAACCTCGGGCACACAGCTATTCAGGGCGTAGGCTGCCCCCGCGCCGGCCGCCCCGACCAACACCGCTCCGCCCAGGGCGGCGTTGCGGGACCTGACGAGCCTCGACCCGAGCCCATATCCGCCGGCGGCGGCGGCGGCAACGACCAGGACCGTGCCAGCAATGCGGACGGGCGACGGCATTGCTTCGACCAGGGACTGGACGCCTGTGAGCTCCCTCCTTTCCCCAAAAACATCGGGCTTGAGGGCGGGGGACGAGGGGGCGACTGAGGAGG
>CACSLK010030875.1:1455015-1466706 GCA_902706635.1 Striga hermonthica | reverse complement strand
CCTCTGTACGGAGAAGAGAAAACCCACGAAAGCTGATCGATTATTTTTGCCGAGAATAATCATGGGGAGAGCCAAAGGAGAAGCAACCAGAACCAAATCTCGCCCATCTAGCAGCAGGTTCGTCTTCTCACGCTCTCTGTGCGTGTATGTGTGTGTTGTGTGTTTAGCTGAGAATTTGTTGAAACATAAATTGTTGATGGTAGTAATAAGCTAAGAAACCATGAATAATTGCAGCTTGGCTGCTTCTCTAGTGCCATCGGGTGCTACGGCGGTGGGTTTTGGAGGTTACCTGGGAGGTTCCCGAGTGAGCTCTTCACTCGCTTCAACCTCTGATATTTCTTCTTTTACGGTGTGTATACTGTTCGTTGTTTTTTAAATTGCAGTTTAAGGAATAAAAGTTGGAATCTTGGTTGAAATTTGATTTATGTTATGGACTTTTCGGCTGTGCCTATTCTGTTATTTATTTTCGCAATATTGGGATGATGGGTGAAGCAGGATATTGATGGTGAAGTGGTGCAGCACTTGAAGCGGCTGTCGCGCAAAGACCCCACCACCAAGGTACATTGTATTCATGTACATTTTTTTTTTCTTATATGAATTGGTGTAGCGTCTATAGGCAACATAAATTGGGTAATCATGCTGGTTAATTGTAGAGGACCAAATTTATTCATGTTACGCTGTTAATCTTCTCTCAAGAAACTTCTACAAAGGATGTAATGTCTGCATTTTCACTAGTCTACAACGCCAGCTGGTAGGATTATGCTGGTGTAATTATGTTGTATGAAGATATTGTGAGATTGAAAGAATTATTCATGTGTCTACTGCTATCCCTTTCTTTTCCCAATTTGGAATGTATTTTGTTGGTGTAAATTAACCTATATTAGGTTTGCGTTTACCTATCTCGCTGACTTTTGTTTGTTTCACAGCTTAAAGCTTTGGCAGCGCTCTCTGGAATTATCAACCAGAAAACAGCAAAAGAAATAGTAACCATCATCCCACAGTGGGTATGCTCATGTTCACCTGGACTAGTGATATATAATTCATCTTCTGAGTTTATTAAGGAACATTGCCTAGTGCGCCTTGTTCTTTTGTGACCACTTTCATTGTTTAGAGATTTACACAATCTGGTTCCCTCTTGTGGCATAGGCATTTGAGTACAAGAAGCTGCTGCTGGATTACAATAGAGAAGTCCGACGAGCAACACATGACACCATGATTCATGTCGTTAGTGCTGTAGGGTTCGTATCGGTTTAATTAAGACTGATCCAATTTGTTGTGTGGCCCATGGCGGACATGTAATTGTTGGCATTTGCGCTCCTTTGTCTGTGCTAAAAATTATTTAGAACTAGAAGCAGCTAATTTCCTTGGTACTTATAGTGTAGAATGTAAGGAAGTTCCATGAATTCCGGTGTCCCGAATTTATGCACAATACATTGGCTGTTCGTTGAGATTCTCTGTTTAGTATGTGTAAAAATAATTTCTAGAGTATGTGACCTATACATTAATCATTTTGCACATTGTGCATTTATGCGTAAACCATGAATAATGCATTTAAGAAAGCTTAATTCTGTCATGTTGATTACACTAAGGTATACATTTGTGCAAGTTAGCATATTTTCTATGTTACTCCGGTCACCATGGAGCATTCTTTTATATATTTTTATGTTGCATTTTTCAGAAGGGACTTGGCTCCACATCTAAAACTTCTGATAGGACCCTGGTGGTGTTCTCAATTTGATTCAATATTTGAAGTTTCTCAAGCTGCTAAACGGTCATTCCAGGTTTATTTACATTTCTTTGGAGCATGATGGTTATTCTTTGTACACTTCATGCTTAAGTACCATTAGTCTATTATATGCTAGAACTAACAGATTTTTCTGGAGAGGCTACCTTTTGTTGTCAAACTTTCTTTAAAGGCATGGATGGTGATCCAGTTAGAGTACGGAACTATCTTAATCTTCTCTCCTATTAATTATTCAGTCCTTGTGATTCAATTGATTCCATTGAATCTCGGTGTCGAGTGAAAAAAGAGCTTGGGTCATCCATCATTCCCTTAACTTGCATGCTCGATACAACTAAAAGAAGAAACCTTGAGCATTATAATTAGATTAAGCTAATGATCAAAAAGGGGGTGTATATATCACACTGACATCTATCACTAGATTACCCAAGTCAACCATTTCTGAGGTGAAACCCACTATTATGCTGACTACTGGAAACTCAGCCACAACAAAATGGGAAATATGACTGTATGCAGTGTATATATGAGTTTGTTGCATAGATATTCTGATTAAAAGATATAATAACAAAAGTTGTAACTGGACGTTATTGTAAGAACTTCCCAGAACGATCAATAAGATATTCACATTTCTAAATGAGTACTTACTTCGGTCTTAGGGCCCGTGCTTTGTACCTTCAGTTAGCTGTTAGTGTTCCCATTTGCTCCTCTGATCGCACTATCCCGAAAAACTTGGCTTGTATTATTCCTTGAAGAAGTTGAGATGGTGACCTTATTAATATTGCTACATACACTTTCATGATCGTAGTTTCTTATGTTAGAGCACTATTGAAAATTCATAATATTCATTATGTTGATGTACTGAAGCAAATTGTCATCTATCTGATTTTGTGATTCATAGGTTGCTTTTCCGGTTCAAGATAGAAGAGTAGATGCGTTAATGTTGTACTCGAATGAAGTTTTTTCATATATTGAAGAAAACCTGAAGCTTACCCCTCAGAGTTTATCAGATATAGCAACTGCATCTGATGAAATGGAGGAAATGCATCAAGAGGTAACAAGGAATATGTGTCTCATGTTATTGTACAAATACATTTTTAAGAAGTGTGTTTATCCTTTTTTTTTTTTTTGTCTTTCTTAATTAGCAAAAATAGAATTGGCTAACATCATTGCTGAGGGGAAATATACATAAATAACCAAACATGTGCAAACTAGGCTAGTCAATCTCCTCCAAGACTATCTCATTTAAGATACATTTCTTCACGAGTACATTTTCCTTCTAATGCTGTAATACATCACTTTCACTTTCTGTTGTAATTCATTCTCCTAAAACATTTCCCAGTGATACAAAACCCACCCGTGCATTCATCTGTTTCATTCATCTGTTTCTGCATGTTAGAGAATATCCAAGCATATATATGAGGGGTCATATGCAAAACCGCAAGTCATTCGCCAGTTTGTTTGTGAATGCAGTGTCTACTGTTATGGTTCCTCATCTAGCTGGTTGAGGAAACTATTCAATAAGCCTCTCACTTTTCAGGTTTTAACTGTTATTTCTGTATCCTCACTACGGACATGGCATAGTACAAGCAAATGGAGGAAATCAAATTTGACAATCACATAAAATAACTAATTTTGCAATGGAGTCTCAAATTGTCAAATCAAATAATTAGAAAAGGAAGTTAATTTATAATTGATAATTTCATCAATCAGTCCCCCCATCATCTCCATAATTCCCTATATTTATTGATCTTGGGGAATAATAGCTTATCTTGGACTTCTTCATGCAAAAATATTTAAGATAACATCTCCTGTTTATCATATATTTTTTTGTCTTTCTGTCTTCCTGATAAAGTCATAGATCAACATTATATAGTAGTTATGTTTTTGAAAGCTTATCTGGATGCCAGGTGCTTTCTTCGTCATTATTGGCGCTGGCAGCAGTTCTTGATGCTTTCTTCCCCTGGCATTCTGAGAGGTCTGCACTAGAAAATATGAGTGGTGAGCCAAAGACTGCTATGAAAGCGAGGACCCTTGCTGTTTCTACTGTCGGAAAGTTATTCTCGAGTCATAGACATTTTCAAGATTTTCTGAAGTCACAAAGACCAGCTATTCGTTCAGCAGCATATTCAGTACTGAGAAGTTGTATAAAAAACATTCCCCATGCTATCAGTGAAGGAGATGTGAAAGTTCTTGCTGGAACAATTCTTGGTTCTTTCCAGGAAAATAACCCAGCTTGCCATGCATCTATGTGGGATGCTTTGCTGCTTTTTACTAAAACCTTTCCCGACAGTTGGACTTGTGTGAATGTCCAGAAAACCATTCTGAGCCGCTTATGGAATTTTCTTAAGAATGGATGTTATGGATCTCAACAAATGTCTTATCCTGCACTAGTTTTATTTTTAGAAGCAGTTCCGTCAAGAGCAATCACTGGAAATAATTTGTTTCTTGAATTTTTCGAAAGCCTCTGGGCTGGAAGATACCTGTCCTATTCATCACATGCTGATCTGTCTTTATTTTTCCATGCACTGGAAGAATGTCTTGTCTGGGTCTTGAGAAATACTTCGAGGTATGTGCACAATGAACGATTTTCGTATGCCATACTTTATGCATTGACATGTTTGTTTGGCTCTGTTTATAGTACTTGATATTATCATTTGCATTTGCTCCCTTGGTATCAGATATTTTGCAGATGTCGCAGCCATGCACCATTTCCAACACACCCTTGTCGGTGAGATAATGTTAGGGCTTATTTGGCATGAATATTTGATGGCTTCAAGCTCTAAATATCAGGATGGGACTTTTACTCAAGGTCAATTAAAGAATGGCATTCAACCTGTCCATAAGGAACAAAGAGAAGCAGTAAATAGTAGGCATCCAGTGGATTATGACGAAATTGTTGGAAAATGCATCATTAAGATCCTCTCCGAGATTCATCACCTTGATCATGATCT
The DNA here is from genome assembly GCA_902706635.1 of Striga hermonthica. NCBI lineage: Eukaryota > Viridiplantae > Streptophyta > Magnoliopsida > Lamiales > Orobanchaceae > Striga > Striga hermonthica. The sequence continues at coordinate 1,462,014 of CACSLK010030875.1, read as the reverse complement.
GCTCATGATTTTCTCTGTGAAATTCCAAGCAGATTGTCTGAGTATGTTTCAGGAGACAGACAGTTCTTCTCGAGATGTGGATTGGGTGATCAAATTTTTTTTACTATTGGATAAACATGCCCTGCAGGAAGGAGAAACTTGGCCCATGATTGACTTGGTGGGACCCACATTGAGAACGACTTTCCCATTAATCAGGACACTGGTAAGTAACACTGGACATCTATATTCGCTCATGTTGTAATAGTTTTAGATGTTATAGATATTTCCTTTCATTTTAATAATATGACAGTTTCTTTCACTAATAGACCTGGTTTTGATTTTATATTTGGCGATCGGTAGACACCAGAGTTTCTTTCATTTGTCTCTTGGTTACTTCGTTTGATTAGAATTGTCATGCTAAAATATGGTGGCCGGTCGAATGTTCACTTCGAATGATGATTACATGTGATATAATCTTACAATCAACGACTTCGATGGGATCACTCATACCCCTTCGAGGTGGGATTTATTACAATCTGGTATCTTAAAATACTATGGTCTAATGCCTCTAAATCCCAACCACACTGTAACATACATCAACATCAACATCAACATACCCAGTATATTCCCAAACAGGTTGGGGTCTGGGGGGTCAGTTGTACGTAGACCTTACCCTTGTAATTATACAAGGAGGCTGTTTCCGTAGCGACCAAGTTGCATTGCGTCGTTTGATATATTTTTCTAGAAACTTCACTAATAAAAGAAGCACTAGAATATAATTGAGTCATTTTGATCTAGTCCATTATTAGCACTATGCCAGGAGAATTGTCAACAATGACTCTTCCAGCTCCATTTGCAATGGACATAACCACACTGTAACATAAATGATTAAAAAACCAATTAAGGTAGTGTCAAAATTAAAATCATGTACATGGGTTTTAGTACAAGTACTCGTGTCATACTTTGCTGGAAACAAGAGATACCATCATATTACCGAACTTATGTGTTGTCTGTGCTCTTTGGCCTTATGGTTTCGAAAGATAAGTATTGACCCTTTGTTTAAGCACATAGTGCAACTATGTTTTGTCGATTGTGTATATGGGTAGAGATAGATTTCCGTTCTCATTTCTTGGTTGTTCTGGTTCTTTCATTGTTCCTTTTTTCTTCTCTTTTGTGTAGATTTAATTCTTTCTTAATCATTCTTTACATTTGTCTCCATTGTTTAAAGCAGGACTCACCAGATGCAGCTAGGCTTGTTGTAGTCGGAGCTTCGATATGTGGACCTCACAAATTAACTCAGGAGCTTTTGGGCATCGGCTTGGGTGTAGAGCAGTTTCTAAAATCATTTAAGGAAACAATGATCCCTTTATGTTTGGATCAATCTATCCCTTCTAGCGCTGCTAGATTGGACCTCTTGCTTGCCTTACTTGATGTGGAATGCTTCTCCGAACAATGGGATGCCATTATTAAATACATAGTGAGGCCAGAAAATGTGTGTTCGGATCATGGGATGACAGACAAAAACCACATAGCTCTCTTGGCTATCCTGATAGACAAAGTCAGGAAGAAAACTAAGAAAACTGATGATCAGTGTGATGTATATAAAGACAACTATCACCATGAGTCTCTAGATTTGGTTGCTGAGAATGTTGTGCGGATTTTACCCCCATATGAAAATCTTGAAAGTCAATTCCTATGGTAAGTCGAAGTATCCCCATCAAATAAATTGGTGGATGTTTTGTCGTATCTATTGCAAGTTCCATGTGTTAATTTAGGCAATGTAAATGTTCTTTTTTTTGGCCCCACATGTTGATTTTGGGTTCTCATAAAGAGTGCATTGAAATGATGAAACTTTTCAGTTATAGTATATAGTAACTTCCTTCATATGTTCATTATGAACTTCATTATTTTTTAGTTTGGCACATGAATGCATCTGTATATATTATTCATCCTATAATATGCATATACCTGTTCATAGATTAACTGGAGCCTTTGACCATTTTTCTTGTTGTTTCTGTTGATGCTATAGCGCTAAAAATATTATGGTCATCCAATAATTATAATATTTTCATTGCTATTATGTCCTATGACAGTGCTGTACTTGGGAGAGAATCAGAAGATGACAACATTTCCTTCATATCGCGGAGCACAATGGTTGTGATATTTGAGGAAATTCTAAAAAGGCTACTGGCTTTCATGATGGATTCTACGTTTTCTTGGGTTCAAAATATATGCTGTTTGTTATGCAGTGGGATCAATTATTCTGGTGCGAGATTGGAATATTCTAGTAATCTGGTGGAGATGACTCGATTTGGTTTGGATATTCTCAATGGTAGTCTCTTTTGTCTGAATGCAATTGAAGCTGAAAGTGAGCTAGTTCAAGGCATATTGGCAGCTGTATTCATAATTGACTGGGAATTCAACTGGATTAATGTTTCCACCGACAGGCTTGATGAGCAAGTTGGAAAATATGAGTCTAGGCTGACCTTATGTGAAGCCGTGCATGCTTTGTGTAGGAAAATCTGCAATCAGTTCTTAAAAGATTTTGGTGTAAATGGACGAAAGCGATTGGGAACCACTCTGATTCAGTCAGTCAAATCCATTGCATTCACTGATAGCCAGTTTGATTCAGAGAATTTCATATCTTCCTGCTGCCAGTGGTCACTTGATATTTTTGACCTATTCTGTCAAGACCAAGTTGAGGAACAAGAGCTGATGGAGCAATTTTTCAGTAAGAATGATGTGTGGCCTTCGTGGATCATGCCTGACCGTGAAGAAGCCAGATTAAAAACGGATAACCTTTCTGCAGTGAGTTCTATTTGTTATGTGTTTCTCTTTCCATTTTGTGCTCAATTCTTCCACAAGGAATCACACTTATCCCCCCCCTGGTTGTTATTGCCATTTTTACTTTTAATGATTCTTTCCTGACATTTTAAGCTAACTTAACTGTAGGATAAAAAATGAACCATCTAGATATCACGATTCTCGTATCTTCTGGGTCAAAAAGCTGAACTGATTCGAACCAACTTCCTGCGCACTTATTTATTCAAGAATCACTATGCCTTGTATGTTTTCCGAATATTTTTGTGGTATGCCCAGATATAGAAGATGGTAATTGCTATAATATTTTGTAGGTACCTAAAAACACGAAGTTCATTGCTGTGGTGGACAAACTAATTTCCAAAGTTGGATTTGGTCGAGTTATTGCTGGTGGTGTTTTGAAGGCATCACCTTCATCTAAAGATCCTATTACAGACTCGAGTGCCAGATTTAATTATGCTCGGCCTTGGCTTGCCGGTGAAATTTTATGCACATGGAAATGGCTTGGTGGCAGTGTTCTGCACTCTTTTTTACCACCTTTGGTTGGTTATACAAAAGGTGGGGATTTTGGTCTTGCCGATTCCATTCTGAATATTTTGGTTGATGGTGCTCTTATCCATGGATCTGCAAGTGGATTAAATCTTTTATGGCATAGTTCAATGGAGGAGTTAGAGGCTATTGAAGAACCCTTTTTAAGAGGTCTTGTATCGTTACTCAGTATCTTTTTCCAAGATAATGTTTGGGGATACAAAAAGGCCCAATCACTCTTCAAATTACTGCTCGACAAACTTTATATTGGTGATATTGCAAACGTAAATTGTTTGAGGATTCTTCCAGCGATCATGAACATTCTTGTAAGACCCTTGAGCACTCAAATTAAAGATTGTATGGATGATCAGTCTGATCCTGACAGTGGAAGTGAATTGCATAGTGTAACGTTAGACTGGCTCAAGAAAATTGTATCTTTTCCTCCACTGAATGCATGGCAGGCTGGAGAAGGTAAGTCACATTCGGATGCAGACATTTCAATTGAAAGATAGTGTGGTAGTAGCCATCAACAGTAATGAGTTGTTTACGCCATTTCAAAGTTTGGGGTTTTCTTGAAATGTAAAGGCCATACCCGGTTAATGCAGTGTTCACAATATTTTCTATACTTGTTAAAATCACTTGTATCATTTCCATGATGACACGGAATTTATTACTTGCAGATATGGAGCACTGGCTTGAGTTGGTTATATCCTGCTTTCCCTTATCGTCCCAAAAGGTGCAAGGGATAAGACCTCAGAGAGATGTCTTGCCTACGGAGAGAGAAGCACTATATGAGTTGTTTCAGAAGCAGAGGCAGGCTTCATCAGCTGTGATAAATAAGCTACCAGTGGTGCAGAGGCTTTTGTCACAGTTAATGGTGATTTCGGTAGCTTACTGCTGGGACTATTTTGATGAAAATGATTGGAAGTTCGTCTTGCATCAGTTCAGATTGTGGATTGAGACAGCAGTTGTAATGATGGAAGAAATTGTTGAACATGTCAATAACACTTTGACTGCTGGATCTAATGATGCAAATGCTTCATTAGTTGAGCTTGAGAATATGGTTGTAACGACTGATCCTTTTCCTATAGAACTAGCCAAAAATGCGCTTATTGGGATCTCTCTTTTTTGTTCACCCGACAGATTGCAGGAGAATGAACTTACTGAAAATATAAATCCTTTAAGGAATGAAAACTGGGAGTTCATCATGGATCGTATTTTTGAAGGCATACTTCGTTTGTTTTTCTGCACTGGTGCTGCAGAAGCGATAGCAAGTGTAAGTTGCAATGAGGCTTCATCTATTATTGCGTCATCTCGGCTCAATCACCACCAGTTCTGGGAGTTGGTCGGTTCATGTGTAGTTCAGTCTAGTTCCCAAGCAAGAGGAAAGGCTGTTAAATCATTTGAGATTTGGGGGCTAAGTAAAGGGGCCATCAGCTCGCTGTATGCTTTGTTGTTTTCCTGCAAATCGCTTCCACCTCTGCAGTATGCAGCTTTTGTACTTCTTTCTACTGAGCCTATTGCACCATCAGCTTTTGCATGTGATCCCGGAAATCTAGGTACTTCTAATAAAGAGGAGTCTCCCGATTCCTCTTTAGAAGAAAATGTTATTTTGAGGGAAGAAATTTCTTGCAAGCTAGAAAAATTATCTTATGAGGTTCTCGAAATGGATTTAGTGGCACATGACCGGGTAATTAATAGCTTTTATGCATTACAGCATTCTATTGCACGGCATATTATTATATTTTTGACTCGATCGACACAATAATTACTCAATGGTTTATGATGATCACAAATCCATGCTATTTAATTTTACAGGTCAATGTAATGGTTGCTTGGTGTTTACTGCTGTCGCATATAGCATCCTTGCCACCTTCATCATCAGAAAGGGAGAGATTTATCCAATATGTGCAAGACTCTACAAATTTGCCCATATTGGATTGTGTTTTTCAACACATCCCGTTGGAGCTATACATGGGTGCCAGCTCAAGGAAGAAAGACATTGAACTTCTTGAAGTTGGGTCAAAAGCAGCAGATTCTGCAAAGCATGCTATCGCAACAAGTTCAGTGTTGTTTTCGTTAGAGTTTCTTTGGCCAATTAGTCCGGAGAGCATGGCTTCGCTTGCAGGTGCAACGTTTGGTTTGATGCTTCATAATCTTCCAGCCTATGTCCGAGGGTGGTTTAGTGATATCCGGGATCGTTCGGCGTCATCTGCCATTGAATCATTCACAAAAACATGGTGTAGCCCGACATTGATATCGAATGAATTATTTCAGGTTTGCATGATGGTTATCTGTTATCCAAAAAAATTCTGTGTGACATTTCTTTCAGATTAATTCATCATCTATTTTACTTGATAAAATATATTACTAGCTTGACACACTAGTCCTTTTAAGTTGCACCGAATTGTTTTAACACTCCTAGCGGGGCTATTTTTGTAGTAGTCTCACTTGGACACGCTATCTTATTTTCAAATCGTTCGCTAGAATCTTCAATCATGGATATTTGCAGGGAAATCAGCTTTTGTGCTTATCCAGGCTAGTATATTATGCCTCTTTGCCATGTCAGAAATTGTTTTCCAGGAATGGACAGTGACCTCAAACAGACCTTATGATATGCACCTATATAATCATTATATATTAGCTCAAAACATTCTTCCTCGTCCAGGGTCTATGCCCTTGGTGAAAGCACACAGTCCAGTAAATAATTTTGTAAAATGCGCTGTTTTATAAGAACATGGCTAGTGAAGTGGGGCAATAGTGTTCTACAAGTAGAGTACATTGAATACCGTCCACTTAATTGTGTGATTTTTCAAAACATGATGTCAGTTCTCATATACGGGAAATTTTCTTGTGGGTGCATAATTAACATTTGTGAGTTCAGGGCAACTACTTTACCACCATCATTTTCTTTTTGATTGCTCGGTTATTGAACTTGAATATTATTTTTGTTTATTTTTTATTAATGCAGGTCAGAAAGGCTAATTTTGCTGACGGCAATTTTTCCGTTAGTGTCAGCAAATCAGCTAATGAGGTTGTGGCCACATACACAAAGGATGAAACGGGAATGAACCTATTAATCCGCCTTCCTCCAGCTTATCCTTTGCGGCCCGTGGATGTTGATTGTACACGGAGCCTTGGCATTGCTGAAGTGAAGTGTCGAAAATGGTTGATGTCGCTGATGTCATTTGTTCGGAGTCAGGTATATGTGTTTCGTATCATTTTCCAACTCTTTTTTTTTTTCCAAAGATAATATACCTGCCTTACACTAAGTCCCATATACAAAAAGTTTTTGCTCTTAAGGAGAGCATTATGAATCGACATGCTTGCCCGACTTAAAGAAATTGTGATGTGAAAGCTAATTAAGCTAAAAGCAAATGCGTTTGATTGTACAGAATGGAGCATTAGCCGAGGCAATAAGGATATGGAAGAGCAATTTCGACAAGGAATTCGAAGGAGTCGAGGAGTGCCCCATCTGTTACAGTGTTATCCACACGGTGAATCATAGCCTGCCACGACTCGCGTGCAAGACGTGCAAGCATAAATTTCATTCGGCTTGTCTCTACAAGTGGTTCTCAACATCTCACAAGTCAACTTGTCCACTTTGCCAATCTCCCTTCTGATCTGTTTTGGAAGATGATGTTAGAATTTCCTTTTTTTTTTTTTTTTTTT
>CACSLK010030875.1:1409822-1429527 GCA_902706635.1 Striga hermonthica | reverse complement strand
GAGGAGAGAATGAATATTAATCATATCAACCAATCATTCTTACACATCAACTTTAATTCACTATTCATTTACTCATATAATTTCAACTAATCATCACTTCTAATTATTTTTCTCTTACTTTACATCAAATCAACTTTAAATATTTTATTTCAATATTAGTTAATATATTTAATAACAACTAATTATGTAACATTTTTTTTTCAAAATTAACTATAAATAAAAAACAAACCAAATAAAAACTAGTTGAATCCGTAAACAACCACCTTATAAGAGTGAGTAGAAATCTCATTTTGAGTCCAATCCATGTGAGGCATTTTATCAACCACTTATCGGACCTTCTTCCTGACCGTCTTCAAATGCACTGAGACCAACAGCCGGGAAACATGCAGGCGACGATTGCGTCCCGGTGCTTGAGGGTCGCGAATCGCGCCGTCTCTTCTCGATGCTCCAATCCTCTTTCACATCCGGCGGCTCTGCGCGCGCCACACGCCGCGCCTCAGCCCCTTCACCACTCCGTCTTTACCGGAGCTCCGAGTCTCTCAAGTCAATGCAAAAGGCTGTGGACCTCAGCCCGAACGACGTCGTCAGTGCCCAAGATCAAGGCCTTCCTGTCCGATTTTCCGTCCACACCTCCTCAGAAACCCGTCAGCACACTAAATTCCAATAGCTTTTTATTTGTGTTGTGTTTCTGTGTGCGAATACGTTTTAAGATACCAGTTGTTCAACTGGAAGCCGATGGGTTTTGTGATGTTTTGACTGGTTATTGACAAGCAGGGTTCGTCGCCAAATGGGCCCGCGCTGTTCTCAACCGATGCAAATGGTGCACCGAAGCAAGAGCCGGCGAAGCTGGCGAAGAAAGCCGTGTCTCCCCAAGGGCCTGTTGCCGACGCCAAAATCATGGGGACTCTGGCTAAGTACCTATGGATGAAAGATAATCTTGAGTTTCGGCTTCGAGTAATTGCTGCTCTGGGCCTTCTGATTGGCGCCAAAGTGAGAGACCCTTTTTTTGCTCGGATGCATCTTATCTAGATATCGTATCTTCTGATTCTGAATTTATTTTTCAATTGTTTGGTGTTTTGTGCAGGTAGTGAATGTTCAGGTGCCATTCTTGTTTAAGCTCGCTGTTGACTGGCTAGCAACAACCACCGGCAATCCTGGTGCTCTTGCTGAGTTTACAGCTGCTAATTCTACTTTTCTAGCTATTTTTGCGACCCCAGTTGCTGTTCTGATTGGATATGGTATAGCGCGAGCTGGGGCTTCCGCATTTAATGGTATGTTGTTTTGAACTACTCGAATGTGCCGTCAAGTGCTATACTATTGCTCCTAAGGTGCCGAAATTGAAGTCAGTTCATGTGTGTTAGTGTGGATGGACTGCATGTAGAATGACATATGCATTTTCTCATATTTTCTCTTTTATTTTAAATTATTTTTTCCATATTAAATTACAATTATTTTGCTGTAGAACTACGAACTGCAATATTTTCTAAGGTGGCATTGAGAACGATTCGGCAAGTTTCACGAGAGGTATGATGCTTATTTTCTTATAATTCTTACGCTGCTTATACTTTGTTTTGCTTGTTTTACTATAGCAGACATCATTATTATTATTATTATTATTATTATTTTTATTTTTATTATTATTATTATTATTATTATTATTATTATTATTTTTATTATTATTAAACACTTTCTCATGGCCATAGTTCAAATCAGTTTTCTAGATAGAATAGTATTGTTTTAGTGGGAGGGGAACATCGGAAAATTCTGAAGGTAGAAACAAGATTTTGTGTGTAATGAACGCTCAATGTTGGGATTGTACGAGCATAATTCCTCATTGTTTATTTAGCTTTCACAATTTACGGTCAAATTTGCTCAACTCTGCAGAACTAGTTGGGTTTACCTTCTGCTTATTCATGTTTTGAATTGGAGTTAGCTGGCCCATAATTCCCCATGAAACGAAAATAAATAAACTCATGCTGAAAAAAAAGAAGGATGATCTGCTTGACTATATTAGATGCACATCAAGGGAAGGTCTACCTGGGTCTTGGCAAATGGCAAGCATGATCCAGGTCAGCTGCTCCGCAATTGATTTCTGCTTTGGGTTCTGCCTGGGGAGAGTTTGGATTGCTTTTCTAAGTCTGACATAGCAACCTCGAAACGACATCTGGAAAATAGCCAAAATAATAATAATATATTCATGAAGAATTGCTTTCCACGAAGTAGAAGCTTTTGACTGAGCGCATCCGCTTGCAAACGAATTGATTGTTGTGCTATTCTAAACTGTATATGTTTATTATACGTCAATGTATATGTATATATATATATATATGCGCGCGTGTGTGTGTGTGTGTATGTGTGTGTGTGTGTGTATTATATTCCAATAAGAATGTTGACCATAAAGTGAAAGAAGAGTAAACCAAGTGTCTCGCTATGACATTTACGAGTAAATTAATTTGATAGATGATCAAATTTGAGCTGAAAGTTTGATAGACCAAAATGCATTACCAAATTAATCATTGAGCTGGTTACTAACAGTTATCTTCACCATAATCGTTATCGTTTTCTGTTTTGTAATTCAGTTATCCTATTTTTCTGAAATGAAGCCATATTACAAAATGAAGTAATAGTATTTTAATCATAAGTGTTTATATGTTTTTTTTAAAAAATATTGAAAATGATATAATTTTAGCTATATATATGTGGTTCAAATGAGAACTAAGTCCTAGCGTGAGAACTGTGAGAACCGCTATTTTTAATTGTACATAGTGCTATGATTGATTGTGTTTTAGTGCTATTTTTTAATCATGATGTATTTTATTAAAAATAGCAGCACAGTTTATATTACCATTTGTGAAAATTATAGCACCATGGAATATTAAAAATAGTATCATACATAATTGAAAATAGCATCAAATACGATTCTCACGGTTCTCACACTACGACTAGTTTTTATTTGAACCAGCCCCTATATATACACATACACACACATATACATGTATATATAATTGTCTATGACACTGACTCTATACTCCATGGAGTTTGTTAAACCAAAATGAAAACTGAAGTTCATACTAAGTTTTAATTGCCTAATTGGTTACATAGTACTAATATGGGTTTCTGTGTTTCAAGTTTCATGTTTTCAATTTTGACCACCCATATGGGTGTCTGTCAATACCTTTAGCTTATGGTTGATGTGATTTAATCATTGTGTTTTAGCTAGTACATTTGGTTGTTCATGTGTAATGTACGGAGAAAGCAGTTCAGCAAGGTCTCAAGCATGCATATTAATTTACGAATTAACACATGAATGATGTTATTGGACCGAACTGCTTAAAACTAATTTTAACATTGTATTTCATTTTTAAACAGTGAATTTTGCCTGGCCAGCAAATATGTCTGTCATTTAGCTATTACAAATTATTCTAATAGATGATTTAAAGAAGAGATATCTGTGGGCTAACATACACCATTGAAACTATTTTCCTGCAGGTGTTTTCTCATTTGCATGAGCTCGACTTACGGTATCACCTTAGGTAATTCGTGATCTTTCTTAGTATATGTTTATCCTGAGATTCTCCATGCTGCTTGTTGGTATTTCAGTGCCATTTAGTTGCATTACAGTTGTTTCTAAAAGTTCTCAGAAGTGCTTTTTTTCAATTTGTTGTTTCAATTACATTTATTCTATTTATCCGTTGATTAATTTTTCTATAAATTGTTGTCCTGTTTGCTATGCTTTCAATGGTTACTAATGTGCAGATGACTCTCTCTCTCTCTCTCTCTCTCTCTCTCTCTCTCTCTCTCTCTCTCTCTCTCTCTCTCTAGTCGAGAAACGGGTGCTCTAAATCGGATTATTGACCGTGGTAGTCGTGCTATAAATTTTATTCTAGGGGCGATGGTCTTCAATGTTGTACCTACTCTGTTAGAGGTAAGTTCCCTGTGATTTGCTATTAATTTTCCTCATTAACTTCAATATATAATCAGTAAGGTTTTTATCACTAGTGTAAAACCCAGTTACAATTTATTTATTTATTTTTTTTTAAAAAATAATAATTATAGTGTCTGACTTTCCAGATATCAATGGTTTCTGGCATTCTCGCTTATAAATTTGGATCTCCATTTGCATGGATTACTTCCTTGTCTATGGCAGCCTATATAGCTTTCACATTGGCTACAACACAGGTATTTTTTTCTTTGCTTCAGTTCTTTGAGGAAAAAAAATCTTTACCGCATTCACTGCAGCCTATTTTTAGTGTCTTCAGTTAACCATGCTAGGAGAAAGAAGCATCTGCATGCATTAGTTTTTTCCTGCATTCTTCTGTTTCGTCTTTTTCTGTGTTTTGTTTACTTTTCGGTTCAAATTACTTCTTGGAGAAGCATAACTCAAATCTGAATGCTTGATATGTCGTATTAGCTCGAAGTTGGTTAAGGATTTACAATTTTTGTTGTTGAATATCTGCTGTAGTGGAGAACCAAGTTTAGGAAGGCGATGAATAAAGCTGATAATGATGCTAATACACGTGCAATTGATTCTTTAATTAACTACGAGGTAAGTTCACTTCTCTTGGGGAATTATTCTGAACTCGAACAAAATAATGGTAACTTATCAACCAACCGTTTTTAATTCCTTTCTATTTCATATAGACTGTCAAGTATTTCAACAATGAGTCTTTTGAAGCTGATAAATATGATGAGTTCCTGGAGAGTAAGTCATTTCTACCTTAAACCTCTTCGTTTATTGATTAATTGCTTCCTTTACCCTTCTACAGTTTAATCAGAACGATATTAAATATTATGCACCTGTTGAATAAATGGGTAGCTGGATACTCAGTTCACAAAGCGGAGGTGGGAGTGTGTCATTTTGGACTATTGCCTATGAATGTTTCTTGGTTTTGGGTCAATATAAATACTGTACTTTGTGCTTCCCAAATTAATTTTCTGATTGACGATATCCACTTAATGAATAATGGCAGTTGCCAAGAAGCTTTCATCTTTGTAATTGGAACAGAAGGAATACATTTTTTACCCCGTTGAGTTGCTCAAATACTCTTGACATGTTTGAAAGAACAATGACGGTATGATGTATGGTAACATCTTACAGGGTATGAAGATGCTGCATTAAAGACTCAAAGAAGTCTTGCCTTTTTAAACTTTGGCCAGAGTTTGATTTTTAGCACAGCTCTATCAACTGCTATGGTTTGGTGTTCCAGTGGGATTATGAATGGCAATATGACTGTAGGAGACTTGGTAAAAATGTCACCAGCCTATGACATCCCCTTTATATATTGAGTTGAGATGGCATAAGTTAATATTTGATGTAATTGATAATATTATAACTAAACTATAGGTCATGGTGAACGGGTTACTCTTTCAACTCTCTCTTCCACTCAACTTCCTTGGAAGTGTATATAGGGAAACCGTTCAAAGTTTGGTGGACATGAAGGCCATGTTCCAGTTACTTGAGGTATTCAGTCATCTTTTAGAATTATTGCTTCCCATTTTCTGAAAAATTCAAGGCTTTTCTTCTAAATTTTTGTTTCTCCCTATATCTCGCTATTTCATTAACTTTCTAGGAGTTGAAACTTGACCACTTCTTATGCTGAGTTGTGTGATCTTGCTATTGTTGCTTGAGCAAGAGTCATTTAATAAAATTAAGTATTAGAGTGAAATGATGTATCTCTTACTCCAACAGTTTCTTCAGCCCTGTAATGCATTGGCATTGACCTTAAGACGGTGAGAAAAGAAAATTGCAGTGACAAAGCATATAGGAAGAGCTTTTTGGACGGCATACGTAAATACTATTGCATTTAATATAATTGTCCAGAAACCAGGGTTCTAATAAAAGTGTTTCTAGTTTTATGCACTAACCATTTCAGTCATGACTTTGGCCTTTCCCTTTGCTTCCACTTTCTCCCAGTGTTCAAATAAATTAAATTCCAAATGCCTTTTATGAATTTCTGATGTCAATTTACAGTTTTACGCAATGAATTAGAGTTGAAATGGTAGGCTCAGTAGTTATTGTTCTTCACCATTGTCGTGTGCTCATGAGTAATGATGTAAAAGGAATCCCTTCATAAAAAATTACACAGATGTTTCCTGGAAATGTGTTTATGTTGGACATTATCTGGTTGTTTGTGTAAAATATTTATAGTTGCGTGATGACTGAAGAACGTTTAATTAACATGAACTTTATCTTTCTGTGTAATATAATTTTGCAACAAAAATAATTTTATTATGTTATCTGTATCTCCAGGAAAAATCGGAAATTGTGGATGCAGATGATGCCCAACCCTTGCAATTAACTGGGGGCAGCGTTGAATTCAAGGATGTCCACTTCAGGTGCACCTCAACTTTTCTGGTTAGAATTTCTTTTCCATATGAAGGTGACTTTGTGTACAATTTAGGCTCACAAAGGTCTTTCCAGTAATCTGTAAAATGTTATAGATGCTTCAAACTTAGCAAGATTGGCAATCAGCAATAACCTTACAGCTATTCATATGTTCTAAGGGAAATAAGTACTGCACTGATGCAATAAGCAAAGCTTTGCTGCATTTTGTTTTTCTTGCATTAGAGGAGTAAGTAGAAAACTAGTCAGAAGAGGGATGAAAAGGGAGAGGCGAATTGTCACATAAGTAAAAAGCTATAGCCTAGACTTGGATTCACATGCAATATTTCTGGTACCTGCCAGTCTTCATAGTCCATACCTGTGGGACCTTTTAATTTGTTCTTTTATCTGAATGTACATGTCCAACGAAAGGGATGAGAAATTTATGATTAGTTGTACGGAAGCTCATGCTCATGCATAGATGTTGGGTTAAACTCCTGTCCATTTTGAATGATTGCTCAGCGTTAGGGTTTGTGTAGAAGTCGATTTGTCCCACAAATTGCTAGTTTGTTGTTTGTTATAAATGTATGAGTTGGACACTCTCTTCCCTTGAGCTAGCTTTTGTAAATATGTCATGTTCAGGCCTATTTATGAAGGAATTATTTATCAGAACGGCTACAGCCTAGAACTAAATGATTCCTGAATTACACAGCACATATGTTGTGATTCTCTTAAGCTGTTACAGAATTTCCGTCAAAATTTACAATAAGAAGTCCAACTGTATGCCGAAACTGAAATTTTGTGGTTTTGTGGTGACGGCTCTCTTATTGCATTCATCTTGGTTTATGTTATTGTTTTATTACCATTGAAGTGGATAATATATCTGGGATCATATAAGCTTCATTGGAAACGTAGATTTTGCTACTTGATGCTCAACCTTTCTTCCGCTTATGCAGTTATCTGCCAGAAAGGAAAATTCTTGATGGTATATCATTTGTTGTGCCTGCTGGGAAAAGTGTGGCTATTGTTGGAACCAGTGGAAGTGGTAATATTTCTCTTACAGTTGTATTTTTCTTTTATGTTCAACAATGCAAACGGTGAGCTGTCATGTGCCTCTTATTTGATTAACTGCTGCTGTTGAAGCTGATTAAACATGTTTCTAAATGCATATGCACATATGCTATATACATGTTTCTCAAAGAAATTTTCATGACTTATGTTAAACTCTTGATAATTAAAAATGATATTTTATATATGATTTAGATTGAAAAGAAAGTGGAACCTTCATTCAGCTGTATCTGACAAGTAACGTTGTGTTAACAGCATTAAATATTTGTTGATGCAAGATGAACTTACCTGGATTTTCATGAAAGAGATTGGAGTTGCTATTGGTTGTATACTACCCTGTTGCACTAGAAACTACTGGTTTTCATATTGTTTTGTGTTGATGCAAGCTGCAAAGAAAGCCGGGTCTTGTTCTGTGCATCAGCGATATAGCAATCTTAGGTCTTGTTCTGTGCATCAGCGATATAGCTATCTTATTATATCCTCTATGCTTGACTGTTAGTTTGGGATGCTTGACATGGATGGTCATTTTTTACTGTCCTTTTGTTTTAGTTCAGCTCATACCTTCCTGTTGTTCGCAGGGAAGTCGACTATTCTAAGACTGCTTTTCAGATTCTTTGATACACACTCTGGACATGTAAGACTAGAAACCCTTTCTTTTACACAAATAACAGGGTTATCTTTGCTTCCTTGTCTCTTGGATTAAGCTACTTTGCTTCTTTTTAGTGAGTGCATCAGCATTTTTCTGTGACTATATCTCGAGCAAAGCATGTTCTCCCATCATATGTTGGAGTTGTTCATTTGTAACAGCTTATGTTGTTGCATGCTAACTTGTGGTGCATTACGAGAAATGGAAGATTAAAGGGCGGAATAGATACATTAAACTTAACTGCCGATCAGGCTTTTTTTCTTTGATTTGTTGCACTAAGTTGTATGTCATATCTGTCAATGCTGTTGACACCTTTATACTGGACAGATTAAAATAGATGGTCAAGATATTCGGACAGTTACACTTGAGAGCCTTAGGCAGTCCATTGGCGTTGTTCCGCAAGATACTGTGAGTTAACACAAATACCCATAAATTTGCTTCACGAGTGGCCATTTGTTGACTGCATGAGAACCTAATCACTTGTTACAGTATTCTGAGGAATGGCAAATTATTTTTTATTGGCAGGTGCTGTTCAATGATACTATATTCCACAACATTCACTATGGTTGTCTTTCAGCTACAGAAGAAGAGGTTCTAGTCATATTTTAAGTCGTTAACTGAACTGAATTTACTTTGTACGATTGCCATTGATTTCGTTCATAATATTAGGTATACAGTGCTGCTCGTCAGGCATCGATTCATGACACCATAATGAATTTCCCAGAGAAGTATCAGACTGTGGTTGGGGAAAGGGGACTTAAGGTTTGTCCTGAATTCTCTCTTTAAATTCCATCATAAATTCATAAATGAATCCTTTTCTTTTCCAAAAAATAATTTATGGTGGCAGAATTTCAGGTTCTCCATATGGAAGTGTTGGGGGTGAACTTAATTAAAAGACATTATAATCTCCTAAGATCTTAGTATCCTACAAAATCTGAGATCCTAGTTCAAAATAACATATTTAATTGCTTGGATAAAATACGATGGGGGAACTTATAAAATGTCATTCATGGCATTTTTGTAATTAATATGTTTGAATTATAACAGAGTTTGTAAAGTTAGATCTTAGTTTCTAATGAATTGGGGTTCCACAACTTTTCCTAAGTTATTTTTACAGGCTTCTAATAGATTATTTGGGACCTTATACAGATTTCATAAGTTGTCAAACATCTTATGAGACTATTTTTGGGAGCTTATAACCTCAGGCAAAATAAATGAGCGATGTGTTACTGGGACAAAATTTAATTTCTGTCCTGAAAATTGCAAGTGTCTTCTGCTTCATTTTCCTTTTCTTTTCCATTTGTTTTTTCACTTTTGTTGGCTTCTGAAAAACTTTCAGATATCAATCTTCATTCGTTAAAGATGTATGGGATTGGGATCAGCTCTAGAAATGTGATTTTGAAACAGATAGTTGCACCATCCTAGTTAGTCAAGAGCCATTCTTGATCTTGTTCTGTAGTGTGATTATTCACTGTAGTTCCACTTGGATATTATTCTCTCTTCTTTGCAGTTAAGTGGCGGTGAAAAGCAACGAGTAGCACTTGCTCGTACATTCTTGAAAGCACCTCGTATACTGTAAGTATCTGTTGATTCTACACCCTAGTTTAGTTCCATTTAAGTCTTTATCAACCTGGTGAATAGATTGGTTTTCTTGATATGTGGTATATCCATGCTTTTCCTTGATTGGCCCCACTATTTCAGGAGAGTGTAGATATTAACTGCTTATTATAGTGACTGAGAAGTATGTAGCTTTCCAGTGTCACTTCTCACATGATAACATTCATGCTTTGCTTTTATTTATGCGAGCACTTGCTGCTGTCACCAACATTTCCAAGCATTTGTGTTACACGTCGTAATGGAATCTAAAAGATAGGTGGACTAAAAGTCCCCCATCAATACTTCTTTTTGTTTTATGATGCTTTTGTTCATCTGGATTCACTTATTATCTGTTTTTATCAACTTAAACAAGCTATAGCAGCTTGGAACTTACAAGCAAACCCATAAGATTCTAATTGTTGGATGGAAATATATTTTTCAATCCGACTTTTTGTCTTTTCACGTGAACCTAATTCGGTAGAGGCTCAGGACCAGCACTACTAGCATTTATTGATTTTTTATTTTTTGAAACCTTAGGTTCTGTGATGAAGCTACAAGTGCGCTTGATAGCACAACGGAGGCAGAGATATTAAATGCTCTGAAATCGCTGGCGAATAATCGAACTGCAATATTTATTGCCCACCGGCTCACAACAGCCATGCAGTGTGATGAGGTATGTATTCTGCATTATCGAATATGTGTGGGTATTTATGTATGTATATCATTTAGTATACCATAATTTTTATTTGAGTTTTCATGAGAAAAGTATCTCCACCCTTTCTGACCAATCTTTGATATATTTCCAATCAATATATTTGAAGTATGAGAGTATGTTATCATATGGTTAAGCTATGTGTTTACACAGTGTTAAACACGAGACCAACACATTTCCAGTGGCCTACTAATGGGGCAATCTACTATAACATACAACTTCATTCTGCTCTCGACTGTTGCAAATTTGTTCTTTGTTATGGTCCTTGGGACGAGAGATACGCTGTTTCTAGCTCTTTAGCACTTTTCATTTTGCCTTATTATGTTGTTAATGGCAGATCGTAGTTTTGGAGAATGGGCGAGTGGTGGAACAGGGCCCACATGATGTTCTGTTGTCGAAGATGGGCAGATATTCTCAGCTTTGGTCACAGCAGAATTCAACTGTTGATGCTCTTGATGCAGCCGTCGACTCGGTTGCATGAGTATATATTGTTCAGAACATTACACTCTTTTACTTTTCCCTTGTCATTTAACTGAATCAGAAGGATAGTTATCAGTGGAGGTCACCTAAACTTGTGCAGTTATCAGTGACTTGGTCTTTTTAATTCTTTGTTGTAATAAAGTTCTTATTTCACTCTTTTGAATTTCATTTTTTTTAGTTAATGAATAGAGGGGTGCTAAAGTTGAAGAACAAACTCAGATCTTCTTAAGATGCATAATATGTTGCTGGGTGGAATTAAAAGTTCAGATTATTCACTATTGGTCAACTTTCATTATTTAATTGAGACATGTATATGGGATTCAAAATGAACATATCATATGTCTTCACAAAACATGGTTTTTTAAATTTTTAAGAGATCAATGAATTAGTCCATACACGTGATAATGTCAATAGGATAATCATCATTATAGATTCAATCCGATTAAAGAATCGCCATGAAACTATTGGAGTTTAGATGGTGTTTGGTATATATCGAGTTTAAAGAAAAAAAAAAATCTAACTCATTAGGAGCCTGAAATCCAAATGGGTGATTTGACTTTGTAGTTCTACTAAGCAATACATATTTCATGTTGTTGCTCTCTATGAGACGAAAAAAAGTTCATTTACAGTAAAAAATTAGATTTGATAATTTGTCTCCTCGACGCCTAAACTCCCTCCTCCTTTCGGATGACTGACAAACGCATCCCCTCCTCCTGTTCGTCCTTCACGTGCCATGGCCGGCATCAGGCGGGTCGACCTCTGATGCGGTTTTAGAAGCGGGTGGATGTCAGATTTCGACTGCCGTGTGCGATGTCGAGGCGACATCCTCGTCCCCCTCCCCCCTCTTCGCGCTTTATGTCTTAGGGGCAAACCTCCTGGCTGGGTTGTGATCGATTTTCCTTGTGTTTGGGGCGGGCGACTAGTGGTTTGTAGCCGTTGGGTGCTGTGTGAAGGTGGTTTGTTTGCACTGAATGCTTAATTAGGGTCGAGGGATTTAGATCTGGCTAGCCATAGCCGATTTATACTGTGGAGTTTCTCGACTAGTATTCTTGGCTGAGGTCAAGTTCTTCTTTATAGACCATCTATGAGTTGTTGTTTGAGAGGTAGTAGTGTAAGTGTTGTTAGACGGTAGTGTGCTTTAGTCTCTTTTCTAATGTTTGTTTGTACCCCCTTGGGCACCTGTGTAAGCTCAAGGGGATGGATCCAATTTTTATATTGTTTCTAGTGGTATTAGTTGACACTTCAGTCTCGTTTCGAGTTTTTAACTTTTAATATAATTATCTATTGAAAAAAAAAATTATAAAGAATCACCAATAGTTAAGTTGTGGCATGTGATTAAAAATGCTCATAAAAAAATATTGCAGACATTGTGTTCTCTTTTACTCCCATTTTCCCATCCAATCTTATTTGGATAATGAAAAGCATATATAATCATTAATACACATTTTCAATAAGACTCACTAATAATCCACATTCAATACTTTCATTATCTTTATATCACACCTAATTTATCACTTTACATTTCATCTTATATCCATTTATAATGTGAAAACCAATGTTTTTCATTCTTGCATTTAATTTATTCATTAAAATAATTTAATTTTTTTCAAAAGTATTCTAAATGTCAAATCTACACATGGCAATAATAGCTAACTCATGGACCATAAATAAATAAATAAAGGAGAAATGCTACAGTCCCGTTACGGAATCATTCTATCGGGATTTATAACCATTAGATTATCGTATAGGTCATAACCCAAAACCACCCAAACCAAACAATTCAACTTTTACTTTCGAAACTCTCCAGTCTACAGATTGCAATTACTTAACAAATTTTCCTCATAAATGTGCTGCTCTACAGTCTATCCAGCCTTAGCCTACTCACTCTCCCCTGCCACCACCCGTGGTCCTCCATTTTCCTCTCTTCATTTATGGGTCTAATCTCCAGCTGTCGTGTCGCCTCTCCATTGGCTGACCCTTTTGAGCAGTAAAGACATCATCGGTGGGAATCTGCTCTGTCGCGAGCCACAGCTGTGCGGTTAGTTGCTCCCCATTTATTTTACCTTTTCTCCGGTTGTTCTTCTTTTGCTTTGCCTTACAGCTACAGTACACACTACACACATCTTGAAAGGGGAAGAACCAAAAAGAACAAAAATTGGATTTTTTTTCAACCCTTTTTGTGTTTCTCACCGGAAAAAAAGGGAAAAAAAGAAGCGAAAAAGGAAAACCCCAGATTCGAAAGATCCCTTTTTTGTTGGATTCTTGCATGTTTTTGGATAGATTTTGCAGAAATGGAGGAGTTTTAGCTGTTTAAGCCTCATGGGCACTGGGGAAATCTTGTTGTTTTCTTGGTCTATTTGAGAAAAAAAATAAAAATAAATTTGTGGGCTGTTGTTTTTCCCAAATGCTCCTTGCGTATCTCGGCGTGATTCTCTGCTTTCAAGTGGCGATTGGGCAGCGGCAGCCCGGCGGCAGGCAGTTTCCGGCGAGGGAACTCGATTCCCTCCTCCAAGACTATGCCTTTAGGGCTTTTGTCCGGCCGAGGACCGGCATTGTCTACAACGGCACCGTGCCGGCAAATCTCACCGGGGTTAGTGTAGCAGCCCTGCGGCTGAGGAGCGGCAGCCTCCGCCGGAAAGGGTTTTCCGGCTTCAGGGAGTTTGAAATCCCGGCCGGCGTCGTCGAGCGGCCGTACGTGGAGAGGCTTGTATTGGTGTACCACAACCTGGGCAATTGGTCCTCCTTGTACTACCCTTTGCCTGGGTACACCTTTCTGGCACCGGTTTTGGGGCTTCTAGCTTACGACGCCGCCAATTTGTCTGCTGTGGATCCGACGGAGCTGGACATTCGGGTCTGGGGGGATCCGATCTCGATCCGGTTCCAGGGCATTGGGCCCGGCCCGAACAACCAAATGCCTATGTGTGTGTGTTTTGGTTCGGATGGCGCGGTTGTTTTCGATCGTCTTGCGAACAGCACTTGCTTGGCGACGAGTCAGGGACATTTCTCGGTCGTGGCGCATTCGGCGCTTGCTCCCGGACCTGCTCCGGCGGCCGCCCCTGCCGCAGGAGGCGGAGGCGGCAGCGGTGGTGGTGGTGGAGGGGCGGAGGGCGGAGAGGATAATAGGAGGAGAATGTGGATAATTGTTGGCTCTGTGGTTGGAGGTGCATTGTTGATGGTGGCTTTGGGTTTGTTGCTCGGTTATGTGGGAAAGTGCCGGCGCCGGACGAAGATTCGGCGAATGGAGGAGGCGTCGGAGTCGGGGGTGCCGCTGCCCATGGCGATGGTGGGACCCACGAAGGCGCCCGTGGCCACGGAGACTCGGACGAGACCGGTGCTCGAGAACGAGTTTGTTCCCTAAAAGAAATCTTTTTGTGCTTAGCATCGTTTGTCTTTGATATTACGATTCAATTCGATTCTTTACGTTTTTTTTTTCTTTTATTTTCTCGTGAATTATGTGTCGATCGGAGTTAGTTTGTCGCGAGTGAACTCGATCGTGGTTTTCTCTTTTGTACAATGCTTGGAGAAATTCATGTGGAGATCAAGATCAAGTAGTGAAAATAAGGTTGTTTTGGGTAGAAAGAATCAAGAAGCTCAAAAGTACATATACTATTGTAAGGTTGCTTTGTACAACAACTTTATTTGGTTGGATTTTTGCTTGCTCTTGCTAGGCTAAGGTCCAAGAGAGTGAGTGCCATTATTGAGTGTAGATACTCAACCAACATGGATCATCAATGACTCATACAAAGTATGAAAGTAACATGATGAGGATGTACTTTTGCATCAACAATTGAGAGCATTATTGGAGAGATCTTAGTGTCTTGTTGTTGTCTTAATGCTATTTGTCACTAGTGTATAGGTAGAGAGAAGAAACTATTAAAAAGAGGAATAGCAATGAAATCTCTTTTTGAGCTTTTTTTGATATGCTTTGTTTGATTGGGAGTTGTATCAATGTATGAAATTGTAGGAGTCATATATCATATCAGATAAGTTCGAGCTTTTTTATTATTTAACTAAGATTTAACCCATCGTTTAAGATCTGCCTTTCCCGGATCGGTCGAGTCAACTCGAAACAGATGACCCAGGGTGCAACCTGAGTTGAGTCATATGTTTGGATTACATAAGACTTACACCATTGATGGTGTCTTAGTGTAATTTGTCATCAGAACGTGGGAGTGAACATGAAAGCAAAAGTTTTTAAAGCATGAAAAATCCAAAAGTACAGCTAAGGCATGTGTGTCTTTATGTGGAATGACAGCAAATATGTGAAATAAAAAAACAAACACAAAATGTCAAGATAGGCTTCACATATTATATATATATATACTATGGTCCACATAAATTCCTCCTCCAAATTCTTGTACTCCATTTCTTATATTAATCATCATAGGACACTTTTGACTTGCCAAGTAAAACTAGCATGCTAACTAGGATTATTCAAATTTCCCTCCAATCTATAATTTCCCATGCTATTGAAAGCATAATTAAAAAGTAAAACCATAGTTTTTTGACCCGGACAGGCCCGACGGGTCGACACAAGACCCAGAGTCGGAACTGGTCCTGGTGGGCTATTTGGACCGGGCAACAAAGGACCCGGTCAAAACTCGGCCAACCGGCCTTGACCCGGCCGACCCAGTGCATTGACCTGGCCGGGTCAACCCGATTGACCCGGTCCATATATATTTTTTAATTTTTTTTGTTCTTTTTTTGTTGTTCTTTTCAAATAAAACTATGTATATATGCTTATATGGTATACAACTTATCATAATTTTTCTATTGTGATTAAAAATCAGATTTTATATTTAAAATCTTGTGAAATTATTATTATTATTTTTATAAAGCACATATTATTTGCTAAAAAATTGTATATTTATATATGATTTAAATTTCAACCGAACAAAATGACAATGATTTAAATTTGAACACACTATGCGTTTGACCAAATGTCTGGATGATTTAAAATTGAGCCCATAAAAAAATTATTTAAATTTAAACACACCAGAAATTTTATGTACTTTTTATTTATAAATATATTGAAAGTGGTATTTAATGGCCGTTATATAATCTATTTTAATATATTTGCAATGAATAAAAGATTGAATGAATAATTTGTAATGTTATTCATTATGTTTGTGACTTATGAGACACGAACACATAGTTCAATAAATATTGTCAGAAGGCGGCTTAATAATTTTCATAGATTTCTTTTTATTATATAATAAAATTATAATTAAATATTATATGGTGAACAAGAATAAGTAAAACTATTACTTTCTCTTATAGCAAGGGATAAATTTATATGCGAAAATTAATTTTTTATTAGTATAAATGTTTTAGTTAGATAATATATTAATTATTTTACAAGTTAGCCATAACATGCTAATATTTAATGTTCTGGCTAAAAGAACAAAATTGGTTAAAAGATGTGGAAAAAAACTTATAACCCTATTGTTTGTTAGACTTAAACGTTGATTAAAACTGGTAGAAAATAGATAATAACACTATTACTTTTTAGACTTAAATGGAAAAAGCTGTGAAAATAACTCATTTAATATTTCTGTCTCGTGCATCGCACGGGACAGATACTAGTTTTATACACAAAGCATTTAATTTTGTTACTTTTATGTATATTTATATGATAAAAATACTCTATATATAATTTTAAAAATTTTAAAATAAATTATCCGGTTCAGCAATTGACTCGGTGACCCGACGATTGAACCGGTGACTCGAGACCTGCCCGGGTCGATTACGGGGTTGGGTTTAAAAACTATGAGTAAAACTAATAATTAATGCAACACTTTTGATCAAGCCATTTATTCTTATGCTTATAATATTCGAAATGTACATTTAATGTATATGTACACGGAGAATACATTGTTTTTTCTTCTCCTAATAACTTATGGTCATCATCATATCATTTGATTTATTGAAAACAAGATTATTGTGTGAACATGGAATACTTGATTATAAGAGGAGATTATGGAGATGAGAGGTTTAAACTATAAGGAGGGGAGTGAAAAAGAGGTCCTCTACATAATTGTCGACACTCGAAAAGTACGAGTCCTCTTCGTGCTTGTACACAACTTGGGAAGCTCGCGCCATGTTAAGTGCGACTTTTATGATGGCCAATGGCATCCCATTCTTTGAGATGAGCTCTCCATTTAGATCTTTCCATAAACTCTCAATCTCTTCCAATATTAGCTTCCTCCCCTCATCTTCCGTTGCCAAGTTTTTCTCTCGAACGAGTAGATTTATGCTCGATGCAAGGTCGCCTCGTTCTTGCTCCTCCTGCAATCCCCGTGTACATAGTGACGGTTAGCAATTGGTCTACTAATTAGTATACTTCTCGTAAGTTTAGCTCGTTTAGCAATATTGGTTAGCTGGTTTTTTAAGGACTGTACCAGAGCTGCAATTTTCTTGAACTATTAATAGTCATATAGGGATATTAAGTCTATCTCTTGCATAAGTTAAAAAGTTGTTTCTCCAAATCTTCTCATTACAACATAAATCGTTCATCCAAATCGGGTATAAACTTTTTTTATTTCCCGGTCGTGAAATAATAAAATGAAGATTATGAAAGACATGCACGCACCTTGGCGGTTCCAAGATCGTCCCAAAGGCGAAGAATTCGACCGGCAGCTGAGAAAAGCTTAGGGTAGGGCTTTTTCACGAGTCGTGCATTTTGTTCTGTCACACCTTCACCTATTAGAAAGAAGAGGTGCACAAGAGCCATATATGCACCCGCAGTCGAAACTCCATTCTCTATGTACTCCTCCAAATTCGGCGTGCTCCCACCATTAAACCACTCTGCCTCCACCATAAAACCTTCAATCATATCTATCCACTGCAAAACAACAAATGTACTCGGATCGTGTTACAACATATATATATATTTGTATGTTGCTACATTACTGTTGTAAGAACTACGATAAATTTGTCATCATAAACATAGCAGTGAATCCTAACTTTTAAGTTTCATTTTTCTTTACCGATGATTTGAGGTATGGAAGGACACTCCATCCATTTTGCTTGAGCACTTTGTAGCATATTTCATTGGTGGTGTTGTGAAGTGCCATGTAGCATATTTTCATGTACTCCGGCAATATGTCGATGGCATCGAGATCCCATCTGTACACCAGTTAAAAATCAGATTTCAACTTAATTCGAAACAGAAAATGATAATCGAAAAGGATAAAATAAAAAATAAAAATCGTCCACCTTCGAATTGCGTGTGTGAAGAGAACGAGTTCATCCATTTTTCCATACGTGTCAAAAATATCGTCAATGACCAAGAGAATGGCGATGGTCTTGGCTAGTTCGATTCGGCACACAGAGTATTTGGGCTCCGGAAGGAGGCCCACACTCCACAAGAAGCACTCTAACGGCCTATCTCGTGCAAAGCTCAGTTTCTCGACTAGGCCAAGCTGCTTCCACCACCTTCACTTGAAACATCGAATTCTATAATCACATTACATATTCATTTAATTCTTGTTATACAAAATCATGGAGCAGAGGATTACACTTAGCCCTGTCATAGATCATCTCGAATATAATAACACACATCTTGTTTTAAATCGATGATTTCTCGAATTATATGGAATGAAACTTAATACACGTAAATATGTATAGTAGTGAATTCACCTTGTAATTTCAGAGAGTTCCGATTGATGTTGAGCTTGGACACGGTTATAGTCCAATATCGCTAGCTCGAGAAGTGCCGGATCGTGAGATTGTTGTTTGGCATATCGTTGAATGTACCGTCTTGCTTCTAAACGTTCCATCCGAAGGTGCCTCGGGAGTTCCAAGGCTTCGTTTGTATCGATTTCAATATTCTTGTCTTGGAGGTGAGTTTTGCTAAATTCCTTGGCTTCTTCGAGTATTTTTTCTCCTTTAGCTCCCAAATGTGATGCTTCATACAAGCTTAATAGCCCCTTTGTGTCCTCTGCCAAACATTCCTTGAATTTCCCACTTTTGGTGTCCATGAACTTGGAGAACACATCTAATCAAGACAACAACAAATCAAATGCAAAGATTTTATGTCGAGGTCATATGATAAAGAGTCGTAAATTGAGGAAAGAAAATGAAACGGAACCCAAAATTTCTGTTTTCGAGCGACATCATTGTACATGTTCGATTGCATTGTTGTGTAAACTCAAACGCACATGAATATTATATCGACAACATTTTTTTCGTGAAATTAGTAATAACGGTATCTTTAGTACCCGCATTAGCCCGAAGTCCGTTTTGGCGAAGTAATCGGAAGCGTAGGGCCGTTGTGAAGAGGTCGTCATTCGCGGAATTGTTATTAAGAACACTATTGGAGGAGAATGAGTACTCATCTTGTAGTGATGTAACTATATCATCCTCTAAATAGTATCCGATTCCGAGTCGTTGGATTGTGTCGATAAGTTTCAATTTATCGATAGTTCCTCGATTACTCCTCACCTCTCTTGTAGCTTTTTCCAGCAAATATTCTCTTCTCTTGCTCAGGGTGTCATCTTCTTTCTCTTCCCCAGGAACTACCTGCATATGATAAAGGTGGTGGGCAAAGTAAATTACTATGGGGTAAGATAACATATAACTAACCATATTATAGTTCACATACTATTACTCAGTAAAGTTACTAGGAAAAGAGAGAGGTGATTTATTTAATTTTTCCTTGGTATGTTCAGTTCTCATGACTACCAAAAAAATATCATATTCTAATGGAAAATCGAATGATAAAATGTTCCAACACAAATTACATATTTTCAATATTATTATTCATTTCGTGGAATCAAGTTTTACTTAGATTCGAATTGGAATTTGATGATTTCAACAAAAAAATTCCAACTTCTTATTGTTGTAGGAAATTTTGTTGATTTTTTTTTTTTTTTTTTGA
>CACSLK010030875.1:1366216-1393978 GCA_902706635.1 Striga hermonthica | reverse complement strand
GGGGGAATTATTCAAGCAACCATGTTGTTGATACTAAGAGGATTTTTATGAACAAGCACAACTGGTCCTCATTTTTGCTGCTATAGTTGTCTATGTTTGGTTTTATGTTGGTACTTAAATAAGCTAATTAACTTTAATGTTGGTTTTCAGAAATTTTTCCTTTATTTATTTGTTGGTCCATCACTATCTGTTCTCTTATGATTTCGCTCATTATTTTTGTAGTGGATATTGTGTTTACACAATGTTACAATGGATGGGTGGATCAAGGCGGAAAGTGACAACAGTATGTTATGTGTTAACTTCCTTCCACCTTAAACTATCCATGTGAGAGAGCATCCACCAGTTTATAATAGAAGACATTTTTTAGTGTTCATTTCTTTCTCCTCCAAGATATGTTCATCTGTTTGTGGTACTGAAATAATTATTTGATGCATTTATTTCTGACTTTGAAGCCCCTCCCTCTTTGAGGAAAAAAAAAAAATCATACAGAAAGATGTCTTTGTCGGTTATGCCATGTTATTTTGATTTCTAAAGTTGGCATCATGATCATTGATCCCACTCCATTCGTGATACTTGAAATGTTTCAGTTTCATAATTTTCTTATTTGGATGTAAAAGCATCTTGTGTTTTATGTTTTGTACGTCATGGCATTTCATTGCCCTCGGGATGGGGATGGTCACTCGCAGTCAAGAACATCAACTCATAAAAGGTATAAAACATATTTCTACTTTGTCCTCAGATGACTTCGCTCAACTTTTCTTCATCCCTATCTTTGGGTCAATTGTCATTTTTAATATGAGAAGGGGCTAATATTACTTGCCAAGGAATCCAGGCAAAAACAATATTTTGAGCAAAGGAAACGACATCACCAGCACCACACAACTGGCTTTGAGAGCTATGCTGATGGAAGACGCTCATACACAGAAAATAACAGATCGCTTGATATACTTAGCCTGGCAAATGTATCAGCTGCAGCTCAAGAACTCGCAGCCAGTCGTGTCTATGGTAAATTTCAACTTTTGAAATTTAGAAAAGCCGAAAGTTTCTTAGATACTCTCATTCACCCAGGTGTATGGGGTTCCCCGAGATGAATGTCCTTATTATTCTTCATATAGTTAACATAATATTGTATTGTATAAACATGTACTAAATGTCCATGCAGCCAGCTGGTCCACTTGGTCAGACTTGAACATAATGAAATTGTAGATAACGTTTGCTACATCCTCATCAGTTGATTTTAATTTTATTTAAGCTAGAAATTTAGTAAGCTCAGGCTTCTGAGTTAAAATTAAGTTAAATGAGTCGAATAGACCAACTCTCATCATTCATTTCTATTGCAAACATCTATCCCTTTCAGCTCAGCACTTGCAGATGTATCTATTATTCTGCAACTATTGCTAGTTTAAACATGTACCTACATGAATAAGGCCTGGACTGTTCTGTATTAGTAAGTTCTAGAATACACTGATGCTTAAACTTTACTTTTCCGTTTAGTCTCAATTGACAAACTAATTGCTAAATTATCTGCCATCACATGTTCTGTGTGTTCTTGATTCAAGACGAAGGTACATAGAGGTGACTGTTGTGTGAGTTTGGCAATTTTCCTTGTTCTGTTTTTTGTTTTTTGTTTTTTGTTTTTTTTTTTTTGTTTTTAAATCAAGTGCTTTATTCCAAGTCCTAATTTCCTTGTCGACTAAGTCAATTAAGTTCAAATTGTACTCATTGCATCTGATATGTATGTGTCCAATTGTTGATGTAATATGCTAGACCTCTATGTCTATAGTATGTGCTGAGTTGAAACCACACAACTTTCTCTTTTATTTCGTCAAGGCAGGCAATACGAAAAGTAGTTTAGAAATTCGAGAGAGACTTAATTCCGATATCCTTTAGCACAGAATCCATTTGAATTTTTAGTTGAACTTTTTTTTTTTTTAATTATTTATCCAGAAGCTGGGGATAACTCTGAGGATTGTGATTTCACTTCAGACCATCAATACAGACTACCTTATCAAGTTACTCTTGATGCTGAAGACCTTCCTGTGGATCAAGTTCAAATCAAAGCAAAAGGTATGGCTGTCCTTGATCATTATTTTTATTAGGCCATCCACTTGCTGCTTCAGATGGTATCTATTGTATGTTGACATGTGCGAGGCACCATACTCTATTTGTTTCAGGAAGTCCATCAAGCTATGGCACAGAGGCTGTATATTCACAAAAGTAAGGTTTATTCAATGTGGGTATTTGAATTCCATAATGTGATGTCTTTAAATTAAACTAATCTCAAAGTCCAACAAAGAGACTGAGGACAAATGAACAACTTTATGAATATGCATTTTTTATATGTAAGTAAACACAGATTTATGAAAGAGGTAATGTGTATTCTGCACTTCAGTCAATTGTTCTTTGCATGATTACAAGTCTTGTCTAAAGGAGACTTATCTGATATCAGAGGACTCCTTATAGCCTTAGCTTTGCAGGGTTCCAACTCATTTGCAGGACGACAATGAAAATTTACACGGAAATGAGAACAAGCTTGATCCTTTCAAGTTGTCTGCGACTCTCTGTGAGTACCAACATTGATTTGTGGGGTTCTCTTTGGTCTTTAAAATGTTATTTTGTTCCTAAAGTTCAGAAGTGCTATGGCCAGGCTACTGGATCATTTTTATTACTTGCATTTGTTTACCACCGTAGTTGGGGGCTACTTTGTTTAAATAAATTCTGACCATTTAGTTATTTATTTGTCTATCTTGCTCTATTTCAGCAGAGATATCTGTCATTGATTTGCTAAGTGACAGCAGACCAAATACTAAAGCAGAAAAAAACTCAGCTCATGCGCAGGAAGCTCATGTTTCATTTTCAGTTGAAGGTTTTGTTCCATTGATTTGATTAATAATTTGAGTATTCTTACTTTCTCAGTCAGGCATATGGGGAAATAATATTGATAAAAATATCATCTCGTACCTTTTCCTTCTCTCTCTCTCTCTCTCTCTCTCTCTCTCTCAGCTCCTTCGTGATTTGATTAGATTCTCATTTGAAACTCTGGCATTAGTGTTATTGCATATAAAATTTAATGCCCTCCTAGCTTCATAAGTTTTTAGGCTTTACAATTTAATTAAAGCCTATTATAATTGAGAATGGATCTTGTGTTGAGAGACAACTTTTACACTGCAGGTTTAGGGAAAGTGGAAACAGAAACTCCGGTACAGTCACCAACTATACATGGCAGGTAAGTTCAGTGGAGCCATGTAAGTTCAATGGACATACATATGTATAATATATATAAGTGGCTATACATAGTGAATGAATTTGCGAATGAGTCAAGAATAGCCTTTGACCGTGTATTGGCATGCATTTCTCGAAATATTCTGGAAATAAAAAGACAAAATGCTCTGTTTCCTATTTACGGAGGGAGTAGTAGGATCCATTTTCTCATTGCTCTCTTCTTACATTACAGCAGACCATTTCCAAATTATTTGTCTCCCCAGAAAAAAGCAAGGCGACAACCTTCAATATCCAAACACACTAATTATGGTTTTCATGACCCTGAGTCCCAAGTGGTAAGAGCCTTTGCAGTGTCTCTTTAGTTTCACAAAATTCACATAAGTTGTGTTCCATCATATCTTTTTTAGGCATTATAGAAGACAGGAATTTATTATCTTGTATCAAAACAGCATCCAGTAATTGATGAATCATCAAGTTTGGCAACTTTATGTCCTGGTTGCAGAGCAGTTTTGACTAGAAATTTAATCCTCTCACATAACCTGTAGTGTAGTGGTATTTAGAACACAACATTTTTACTGTTTTTATGTTAGAAATGATTATCTATGATTTCGCTTCTCATGGAGAAACATGGAGGAATTGATGCTATAGAAACTCTAGATTGCAACCATGAAATTGTTTTTAGGTATTTGTTACTTTTTAAAAGTTGTTTGAGCAATTTTTGAGAAAAGATTGAAAGTCATAGTTGCAAAAGGAAAAATTGCAGAAGCTATTCTTTAACAAAATAATGAACATCAGCATAGAAATTTGAGAAAAAAAATTAAATTTAGAGTACAAAATTGCCAGAAGTTTATTTCAGCAAATACAAAAAGGAAAAATGAGAATTGGTATACTTAAATGCAAATGCTCGAAGGTTGACCTAGAACTCTGAAGAGTGAAAAGTTCTGGTATTTGTTCCAGCAGTTTGATTTATTACTTCAAAGTTCTAACCATTCTGGCTCACTTATCTGGCAGGATCATATAAATGGATGAATACATAGTTCCTTAGAAATACATTACTGATTGTGCCTACGCTTCTTTCCATTTTATCTGTAAGCTCCATCGAATTTCTCAAACAATCAAATGACAAACTATAAAATATTGTGGTGCAGGATTTTGATATTTCGCCATATTACAGTTCAATAGATCAGACTTTCTGCTCCAAGGACATGATGAATATCATTGGCGATCCAAACCTGATGTTCTCAAATCGCAGATGTTCTTCTCCATTAAACTGGGACAGTAGTAACTCTCAGGGTGCTTTTGACGATGATGAACTCATTTACAACATTCGAGACAGTGGAAGAAACATATGGAATGGTATTATTATTATTTCCAATCTTCGTCATCAGTTACAAGTTCGACTTTATTTAGCTTACTAAGTGGCTTATGAGTTTATCAAGTTAATAAAAATTTAAACATGCATTCACTGCTTAAAGAACCACGTTGAATGATTCAAGCAGGGCTGGAAATTATCAGCTCTACTCTCGTCCAACCACTATAGAGTTCGTGTGATTTTGGGGGAAGCTGATGAAGATTTTGAACCAAATATTGATTGGAAACACTTGTTTTGAGGGTCTGGGAAGAACTCAATATGAATCTATGAAATTGCCAAGTGCATCCAATTTCTCTCTCTCATTACTAAGTTAGATGGGCTGCTATGGTTTTCTGGAATAGTCTTAGACTAGTTGTTAAATTGGAACTCCTGCAGTGTTAACATCTGACTTGAACTTACTGTACATCTGGGTTGAACTTTCTGTACTTCTGGGTTCGTATAAGCTGACAGGGACTTCCCCCAAAGGTTCCACTGAGCATCTATTGGAATCTAACTTCATATATTCAAGTTCAATACGAGTGACCAACGACATGGGAGCAAATTATTGCTCCTTTTCTTTACTATCTTAATTCTTTTGTTTAAAGAATGCACCCTCAGTTCAGTTTTGTGTTCTCATACTGTGTAAGATTGCTGTTTGGGAGAAACACTGAGTAAAATCTGATGTTAATTCTTGATTTGGATATTTACCATCTATATTAATGTGATGAACTTCTCAAGTTGCCAATGATAAAATAGATGTGAATAGATATGAATTTGATTAGCTTCTTTATAGGCCAACAGTTTTTAAGCGGCATTTCCATTTTGTTTAATTGAAACCTTCTTGAAGATTACGGCGTTGATATGCTCTCTCTCTCTCTCTCTCTCTCTCTCTCTCTCTCCTTTTTTTTTTTGGCATTTAGGATGTCCAAATGTTTTCCTCTTTTGTATTATTCCTTACTTTCAAATAAGAAGCTCCCGTATGTATGCCTTTTTTCATTGACCCCACAGGTTTCTGACTATTTTGCTTTCAATAAGGTTTAGTAGTCTTAATTGGTTGATTAATTCTGTAGGTCCTAGCTTCTTAGAAGCCAGTATTGATGACTTGGGAGAACATGAAATATTCTGCAAGAACTGGGATGATCAAGGCAGTGTTACTTGTGATGATTATTTTCGTGACAATGACATATGGAAGCAGGGCTTCAGTTTTGATGGCCAGAGTTTAACGAAGAGAAGGTTGGGTACTTGGGTGTTGCTTTAGTTTCTTTTCTATCATAACCGTGATATTTGCTTTGCATCTGTTGACAAATAATATTTTATGACGGTACGTACAGGTTCAACACTGAAAGAACTGAAATTTTTGATATAAAAGGTGCTTACACTTTTATGCAGAATGTTTATCTTATTATGTTACATCTATCTGAGTTGTTATAAGGAGCTGCTCAATGTTTCTTGCAATGTTTTCTGCTTTCCTGATTGAAACAAATCGATAGTTTAGTGGCATCGAAGAAAAAAATGATCAGACAACCGACAAGAGCCATAATTTTATAATTTCTAGTCTATCTTCAGCAGAAATATTTGTCGGAAAAAATGAGTATAGAATGGGAAGAGAAGTTGAAGTTATTCATTCAAAAGAATTGAAAATAGAAATGCTATATTAGATTGCTAGTCACCTAAAGTTTCCAGTTTGCAGTTTGGTGAAGCAATCAGAATATCAGATTTTGTATTTACTATATAGAGTAAGCTGGTCTCATTAAGAGTCTCCTGTATCTCTCAAGTTTTATGGATTTTTGTTATTTGATGACAGTTCTGTACCTCCATTTTTTTTTTCCTAAAATTAATGTCTCATTATATCAGCTGTGCACTTTTCTTATGGTCTCCTTTGATCAGCTTCACCAGTTCTTTATTCAAAGCATCATACCACTGAAGACCTTTCTGATAAAATCTCAAATACAAGGTGCTTAACGAACTTCTGCAGATAGCTTCTATGATTATATTTGATTCACTCAATGTCTTGTCCGGCACGGTGGCAGGTATTCAGCTGTAAGAATTGATGACGATGTAAAAGATCCTGTTAACCGCTTTGCTAGAGAAGATAATAGAGAAAGCTTGAGCCTGCTGAGGTTTTGCATTCGCCAATTTTGTTCAACCGGAAATAACTATTTTTTATTTCTAACTGATTTGTTTTTATGTCTTACTTTGAGTCCTTAACAGTGAAGAATCATGCTCTTCAACAGCAGGTTACTCTTATTTGGGTTTTGTTATTGTGGTTTTGCCGATCGACTTTTACAGATTATGCTGTAATAATTCTTCTGTTGTCATACAGTGAGGGGTGATGCAACCAGAAATAATGAGCAACACACTAATGCTTTTACCTAAAGTACGTTGTTCCATCTTTTGCTCATCATTTTTGTTTGAATATAACTACCTGAAAAATATGCATGGATCTCGGTTATTGGCATTCTTTACTGATGTAAGCTATCTCCAGTTGGCTTTTCTTGAGGTAGCTTAAATTAGCTGACTACCGAAGCTTAGAATTAGTGGGTGAAGTAAATTTTGCCAGCTGATGATGCCAGGAAGCTGTATCGGACAGTAAATCGACAATAAATGATAACAAGATTTTTTAAATTGTTAATTCTCGGGTGGATTTGATAACATTAGGTCATCAAAGTTATTACAGTAAACAGATAGAGCAATAGAAAGAAAAGAGGAAAAAAAAAGGAAGGAAATGATTTTATTAAGAGTTCTCTTCTAATTATCATACTGAATATTGCATCCAAGTCCTGTATGGTTCAGACTGTATTTATTCTTGCTCCTTACTTTGTTGCTTTGAACGGTGTGCAGGAGTCGGGCTCTTTGATTTCTGTGTTGATGTTAGTTTTATAATGCTTTACTGGAGATTGAATGTGTGGGATCAGTACATAGTGTAACCCGTGGTACATTGCATCAAATTTATATTTGGACTGCTTTTTGGCTCTGCTTTCGAACGTTGGGCATGGTTTCATATGCAAAAAGCTACCGTTGTATGGTTGGGTGATATCTTTAGGATATCTCAAAGTTCTTTATATCTGATTGTTGAAAAAGTTTAAACTTTGAACTTTTGGACCTCTCTTCGTTGCATAGTTGCATGTAGCTGGGAGATTGATGGGACAAACTGAGGGTATCCAATGTATCTGTCAACTGTAATTTTTTCTGTAAATGAACCGAGCTGAGCCGAGCTGAGCTGAGCTGAACCCGCTTTATAAGAGACTCAGATAACATTAATAATTGACCTATTATTCTAAAGAGATAAATGGATGACAAGACAATGTAGCATGTATGAAATATAAATTTGCACACTTTAACCCTTCTGCCATTTCTATACAAAAAAAAAAATAAATAAAAATAATAATAATAATAATAATAATAATAATAATAATAAATAAAAAAAAAATTGAAGAGAGTGGAAAAAGAGCCAACTTTTTCTTTATTGAATAAGGTATTAGAAAATTGAGCAATGCTATAGAGCCCACTTGGATGACAACTTAGATTACAACATAAATGTAAATGTATTATTTTTTAATTTTTTAAAAATGCATTTACACTTGTGTTGTAACCCAAGTTGTCAACCAAATGGGCTAAATAACATTACTCTTTTTTTTTTTTTTTTTTTTTTTTTTTTTTTTTTTTTTTTTTTTTTTTTTTTAATTTTTTTTTTTTTTTTTTTTTTTTTTTTTTTTTTTTTATTTAGTATATATACTTGTGGCTCAAAATGTTGACATAGTTCATTTTTTAATTTTGTATCCAGTCTTATTTTCTTGAATTCGAATAAAATTATTTCACACAAAAATATCAAAGTACAAAAGCATTGGATCTTGTTTAGTTTCATGAAATTTTATATAATATATTTTAGTTTCGGTAAAATTGCATTTTTAGTTCTGCTGGTTTAATGCTGTAGAATTTTTAAACCCAAAATTTTAACTTTTTGTCTTTTAATCTTGTAATTTAGTATTTTATTGCATTTTCTAAAAGACTATAATTGCATTGAAATTAAAAATAATAGGACCAAATAGTAAAAATGTTCAATTTTTAGAACTCAAAACGCCACTGAGTTAAACTAACTAAGACTAAAATTACAATTTTGTCGTTGTTCGTCATTTGTCACAAATAAAACAATTTCAATATATTTAATTAAACACAATTTATTAGTTTTTGGGTTAATTGCTAAATAAACCTTAACCTTTTTGCATTTGACAATTTTATCCCAAACTTTGGGTAATTGCAATATAATCTCGACCTCAATTTACTTATTGCAAGTCGAACTTAAAACCGGTTAGACCTTCAAAAAACTGGTCGATTTGAAGGTGGTTCGAACAGATCGGAGCTCATATTTATCGGTTCACTCCAGATCTAGGAGGATACTCATCACCGGTATTTTACATTGACGTAGAATTTTTGGCTTTGTGCGTTGATATACATTAAATACGTGGATATTGTCAACTTGCTACGTGGATGACATAAAAACCCGTGTCAGTGGAAGACTTGGACACAAAATCGATCCACAAATCCGTAAAATCAATCACTTTGCGCTCAAGTTTGCAATAAGTAAATTGAGGTCGAGATTATATTGCAATTACCCAAAGTTTGGGATAATATTGCTAAACGCAAAAAGATTAAGGTTTATTTACCAAATACCCTTAATGTTTTTAAGAATATAATCGAGTCCGCAATTGCATTGCCCATTCCCTCTTGCAAATTGAAAATTCCATTTCCATACCTACAAAGTCAAGTGACCTTCTCCACAGTCTCTCTCGACCTACCGCCGCTACTCTGCTAACAATGGCGGTCGGCGGCTGTGCTCTCTCATCGGACAACGTCGTCGTGAAGTCCCCTACTGACCGGCGTCTCTACAGATACATACAGCTCGCCAATGGCCTCTGTGCTTTGCTAGTCCATGATCCCGATATTTACTCCAATGAACCTTCGTCCAGTTCAAAGATGGAATGCAGCGAAGATGAAGATGAGGACGAAGATGGGGAAGATGACGAAGAAGACGAGGATTCGGAAGATGATGAGAGCATCGAGGAGGACGAGGAAGAAGACGAGGTGAAAGGATTGAAAGATTCTGTGCAAAAGAAGGTCGGATAAGAAATGAACGCTAGTTGTGTTTGCTTTTGGAATATTATTGAGTTATCGAGATTTATTTATTTTTTTTTTCAATTTGAGATGACATTTGATTGTTCTTGTTTTTCAGGCGGCGGCGGCCATGTGTGTGGGGACCGGAAGTTTTGCGGACCCTTATGAGGCACAGGGACTGGCACACTTTTTAGGTTTTCCCATGTTTTCTTTGAGTTGTATTATTTTTGTTCTTTGCAATGTAGCATTTATTTGGATGTTTGGACAATGAATTAACTAGATGTCGATACATCACTAGATAATTTGGCTGAATACGTTAAATGTTAAGTCATAGAGATTTAGCATCTTTAGAAAGTGATTTTAGAGCTTTGGCATTTGTAAAAATTGATAAAGAACTGTTGAGATAGTTTCCCAGCTGATTTATCCTATGAAAGTCGTAGGGAATGTAGCCTCAGTGGTTTCAAACTCCAAAAGTGTTTTAATACATTTGATGAATGAGTTTATTGCACTCAGTGAATAACTTTCGATACCTTCTGTGGATATGTTCTTTGTGTTC
This sequence comes from Striga hermonthica, assembly GCA_902706635.1. Taxonomy (NCBI): domain Eukaryota; kingdom Viridiplantae; phylum Streptophyta; class Magnoliopsida; order Lamiales; family Orobanchaceae; genus Striga; species Striga hermonthica. The sequence goes on along the minus strand of CACSLK010030875.1, from coordinate 1,383,737 downwards.
GTGAATGAATATCTACATCCATTTGTGCTCAATTCTTTTATTGCAATATTGCATTCATTCACTTGAGTAGCAGGATAAGAGAAAAACAGAGTTATATAAGCTTTAAAAGTAGTGAAAATTTTATTGCTTATTGAGTTATGTAGATAAAAGCGATAAAAAGAAATAGAACTGGATAACTAAAGCACATCATCAGTTAATCTTGGTATTCAATTGAGGACTATTAGTTGTTGAATATAGGTAATACTTAGCATAACTGAATTGGTGATTCGATGATTTGTTCATAACATATTAAAATTTTTTTATTGCAGAGCACATGCTCTTCATGGGGAGTACTGAGTTCCCTGATGAAAACGAGGTTTGTTAGTTGGTTTTTTATTTTTATTTTTATATATTATGTCTTAATCAAGGATTAGATGCACTTCGTCATTGATAAAATTTAGCCGACCTTTCAATACACAAGGGAAAAGAGGTCTGCTAGAATACCAAAAGTCTTGGAAATCTAATTTTCTTGTCGTTCTCCGCATGTAAGCATAAAGTTCCAAATCTAAGTTACATAGTGACATGAATATGACTAGTGAGTTTGTGCATGACCATATTGTTTTGGTTTTCATGGGTTCCTCTGTTGTTTTGTTTTAAATATGCTCAAGCCGTATTTCACAATTGGAGGGAGAGTACCAGTCTATCTTTTTTCCTGGCTTCCAAATTGCTAACCTGTTGGCCCCTGATCTTACCAAGGCTTTAGGAATCCGATTGCAGCACCCAAGGCTGTGGTCTTTTATCACTATACTCAAAACCTGTAAAGCTAGTCAAATTGCTTCACATTGCCTTATCTTTTGCGCGGGACCATACTGTCTATAAATTCTTGAAAAAAAGGAATCCAAAATTGAAAATAGGTGTAGTGAATGTTTGCTTGACAAAGACTCTCAGATTGTACACTTTTGTATAAGCGAACTGTACAAACAATATCACATAATTATAGGGATTGAATCAAAAAATTCTATAATCAGTATCGCTAATCATAATAAGCTCCTAACTAAAAGAATGAAAGATCATTGAAACTATCCAATCATATCTCAACAATAATCAATATCCAATTACCCATTCACTGCCATTACTCTCCATAATTCAAGCAGTGTTAGAACGGACTGGCATATTGGAGATGAAACGAAATCTCTTTAGCCACTGCACAGTGCATATTATATATTTTAGCATTCTCGTAGATTGAAATATTTTTATTACACCTACTTGTGTAATTAATCCTTTTCAAGGAAAATTAATCTGAAAACTTCTCTTGCATTTCAACTCCACTTAATCATTCTTTGTTGAAAATAGTCCTTGGCTAAAAGATTGCATACATTGAAAATAACTAAGGGATTAGAAACTGAACTAAAGAATATGATAGATTGTTGAATTTTTGAATACATCTTATTCTGTATCCCCCTGTTGATATAATTGTAACTTCTGTGTCCATGACACTTCGATTTTTAAATGTAGAAATTTGGCTTCCCTGATCAATTCTCTTTCTCCAGTATGATAGTTACTTGTCCAAGCATGGAGGCTCGTCAAATGCATATACAGAAACTGAGTACACTTGCTACCATTTTGAAGTAAAAAGGGAGTTTCTTAAAGGCGCTTTGATGAGGTAATGAAACGAGGGTTTTTCTGTTACTGCGAATTTATCAAGTTGCATTTACCCTAAAAACCCAAAGGCTTTGTGCTGGGATGAATTGCAAATGTATTTCTTATGCATAGTATCTATCATAGTATAATAGCATTACTTTTCATCTACAGAACTAGAGACTGGATGGAGGCTCTTTAATTTTTTTATTCATTTAGTTATGCCTTCTCCCTTGTATTTTGATGTTATAATGAACAAATGCCAGTGTAGAAAAGATTTATAGTTTCTCAGCCTCATGAGAGGCATGATATCTTCTGGGACTGGTGCTTGTGGGGATTGTCATACTCACCTTGTCACATGGGTTGTGATTGTCCAACCCAAGGAAGTTTGAGGCCTGCCTATTAGTAGCATAGTTTTTAAGAATATACCTTTATTTCAGAAGTGAGGGTGGCTATCCCATACCAAAAGTGATGCTTTCTTGTGTTCTGCTATGGAAAGTAAATACTGTATGCAAGATAATACCAAGGATGAGGATTAGAACCATGTTTCCAAGTCAAATGTATTTCAATATTAATCAGTTAAAACTGTGTTGCGATACAAAATTAGATTCTGCAGGATGTATGCCTGACCTCTGCCCACTAGCCCAGTTGTGAAGGCTCCAGTCCATTCAGTTTTCTTGAATGGAAGTTAACCTATGACCTCATGATTATTGTTTTTGGAGTCTAGGTTTTAGTGAAAACTTATGTGTGTGTAGTTTTGAAGTTTGTTTTCACAGATTTGTGTTACTACTTTCGGTTCTAAGTTTGACCATTTATCTTCTATCATCATATGATGTAGTGTGATGGATTTTTCTGTTGCAATACCAGTGGTTTGCGTCCATCTGTATTAGCATAAAATTTATTCCTGCAACTGTTACGATGCTATTTTCTCCTCTCCCTTCACATGCATGAATGAGAGTTAAGAGGATGTGTATTCTTGTTTTCACATTATCCAGGTTTGCCCAATTTTTTGTTTCTCCTTTGGTAAAAGCTGAAGCCATGGAAAGGGAGGTGTTAGCTGTAGACTCAGGTTGGTCCACATTACTAACCATGTCTCTCGGTTTGGAGGAAGAATATCTATTTACCATTAGATTTATTTTACCTTTGCTTGCTAGCTGAGGTTTTTGTTCTTTCCAATCACATTATTGGACACAGAATTCAATCAGGCTTTGCAAAGTGATTCCTGTCGCCTGCAACAACTGCAGTGCCATACTTCTGCTCATGGTCATCCTTTCAATCGGTTCTTTTGGGGTATGTTAGTATTCTACTCTTTTTTTGACGTTCTATATAATTTTGTTATTACAATTCCAGTTCACTTTTTATAGGGAATAAGAAGAGCTTGGCAGACGCTATGGAGAAAGGAGTCAATTTAAGAGACCGTATTCTGAAATTATACCATGACAACTATTATGGTGAATCAATGAAGCTAGTTGTTATAGGTGGAGGTTAGTAATTCAATTTTTTTCTGAATTGGTTGTGATTTATTATGTATGTCGAATGTCCTTTGTTGAATGAGATAATTCACTCGAATACTGAGTGTCTTCCAGTTCCAGGTTCTGTCCTTTACGTTATGTTGCGAAGTGAATTGCAACATTTAGTGTGTCAGGTTCTTTCCTTGATTTATTTTAGGAAGTGAACTGCAATGTTGGTAGAGATCTTTGCACCTGACAAGTTATTTTCCGATTCCAGTGTCAAACCTTATTGTCAACATAACCATGGAAAGATACTTGAGTGAAAACATAGGCAACACAGAATCATGTGAAGAGAAAAGACTATTTGAAATGAGAATCCTGTATTGAATGGTCTTAACTACTTGAGGTTTTTCAAGTAGAAAAAAACATAAAAGTTCACCTTTACAAACTATAACTGGACCTGGACTGAGGAGAAGATTATTAACAGAGAACAAAAATGGGGAAGAATTCAATGAAAAATATGCTTGAAAGTTCGGATTGTTCTAATTCTAATTTACTGACTTTATGAGGTTAATGATTGTGGCCATCCCGCAGGCTGCAAATCATAGATTTATATGGTGAAATTTCAGTCTATCACCATTGATGACATTATATGGGATTGGAATTTCCCCCTTTTTCCTGTCTCACCACGCTCATCATATATGCGTCTCAAATGTCAATGCTAGGTCTTGGTAGCCTCTTAGTGACTTTTGTCATGATGCTTACTGTTTGCAGTCTAGAAGGCGAAAATTGCAAACTTTTAGTCCCTCTGCGAAGCTTGTTTATAGAATGTTATCAATCTCAATGTGTCTTGTCCTATCTTGTAGGGAATTGGCTGTCACTATATTTTTACCAATGGTGCTGATGATAACATATTTTCTACATGGGTTTGGAGTACTACATTTCTGTTGCATTTGACTACCTTAAGATTAATTTAAATTTGGAGAAACGAGTTGACTGAGGATGATTAATTATCTAGAACTAGAAATTTCAGGGACATGTGAGTGAGGGTATGTTATCTTGTCTTCTGGATCTGTCATCTGTTGAATTTTACTTGTGCAGAGACTCTTGAAGTCCTTGAAAGTTGGGTTCTTGAATTATTTAGCAGTGTAAAGAAAGCACATTTGGTTAAGCCAGAGACTAGCCCAGACATTCCTATTTGGAAAGCTGGCAAACTTTACTGGTTAGAGGCTGTTAAAGATGTACATATCCTTGATTTATCTTGGACATTGCCTTCGCTAAGAAAAGACTATAAGAAGAAAGCAGAAGACTACCTCGCTCATCTCCTTGGACATGGTAAGATGGTTTTTTTGCTGCTACTACTACTACTACGTATGATGGTTAATTTCACTCAAATGCAAGAATGATGATTATGTTGTGCTTCTTCATCTTTATATATATATATATATATTTTGGTTTATCTTTGTTTCTAGTCTATGCTTCTTAATAGTGGTAAATGCTTTTACTTGTTGGTTCTAGTAACTGAGGCAACTTGATATTTCTTAATAGTCTATGCTTCTTTGTTTTAGTTATTGTTAAAAATTGAATATTTGTGTTCTTGTTTCTGTATTTTACATGTTTCTGTTAGGTCATTTTCTTCACTAAATGGTCGGTCAAGGTTTGACTTGCTGGAGAAAAATGAGTGGGTCTTGCTAAATTGCCTTAGTATACTTGTCAAACATGTACCATTTAATCGATCATATCATCTCTAAAATTAACCACTGTAATTTTGCCTACACAAAATTTGGTGAATCCATTGCACCCAAGTTTGGCTCACGAAGTTAATTCAAAATTAACAAACAGAGAAGAAACAATTGTCTTAAGGCTTCTGCAATAGGTTTTGGCTGCATCCCTTAACCGATGGAAGATCATCTTCTGACTGTTGGAATAATTCCCCATTTTAATCAATCATGAAACTAATATATTTGATTTTAATTTATGAAACTGCAAGAAATTATTCATTGATTAAGGATTCAAATTCTGATTATTATGTAACATTGAAAATCTTTTGTGAACAATACCATTGAGATGCAAATTTCATGGTCAACATTATTGTCACTAGAAAACTCTATGGAAATTCTTGTGCACACACAAACTCATTGTCAAACTCATTGAGTTAGAAAGAGTCAGATTCAAGGACTTTATTTTTTGGTCACACTGGAAAGTATCTTCTCAGGTGTCTACACACCGAGAAATTGTTTTTCTTTTGGCGTGCCCGTCTTTTAATTTCATGACAATTAATTTGATATGGGTGAAATTCTTTGTTAAGTCTGGAAAATTCATTTTGCAAAAGTGCATTCCTACACAAGAACAAGTGAACAACATGCAACCACTATATGGCAACTTGATCAATTATCATTCTTTTGAAAATTATAATCAGATCTATTTCTTCACTCTAGAAATAACCATGTATAGGGTCCATTGCATATGAGGAGCTGGAAGAGTCATTGTTGACAATTCTCCTGGCATAGTGCTAATAATGGACTAGATCAAAATGGCTCAATTAAATTCTAGTGCTTCTTCTATTAGTGAAGTTTCTAGAAAAAAAAATATATCAAACGACGCAACGCACCTTGGGTCGCGATGGAAACAGCCTCCTTGTATAATTACAAGGGTAAGGTCTGCGTACAACTGACCCCCTAGACCCCAACCTGTTGGGAATATACTGGGTATGTTGATGTTGATGTTGATGTTGATGTAGAAATAACTATGTATGACAGTGAAAAAGATGCTAATTTGACACTAATAAGTGGGCAAGTGTACATCGTATGATTCTTTTGCACCAACATCCTTGCAGAATATGGACAATAATCCATGATCCATCTGTCAAAACACCCAAAATGCAATGGAATGTCTTATCTTTGAGTGGAACACAGTGAATCAGATGGATTATATTCTTTTGAGCATACCAACAACATGCAAAATTAAGACCATATACCTTGCATTGTTTTCCTTTCCCTTGGTTTGTGAGTGCCTAAAATTCATATGAGCACATTAATATGCTCATGTCTGAGTCTTCATGTCCATTCTTGACTGCGCAAAATAACATGATTGCAGAGGGCAGAGGAAGTTTGCATTTTTTCTTGAAAGCTAAAGGTTGGGCGACTTCTATATCTGCTGGTGTCAGTGATGAAGGGATGTACCGTTCTTCTATCGCATATATCTTTGGCATGTCAATATACTTGACCGACTCTGGCTTGGAGAAGGTAAGAATTTGATTGATTGACATTTCATTCCATTTATCTCTATTCTTGAGGAGATAGTTTGAAGAATGTTTCGGAAAATGAGAATGAAATTTGAGAATGTGATTGGTTATTAAATGGAAATGTGATGTTTACCGTTTTCAAGTAAAATAGTGAATGAATGCTGATGATAGTTGGTCATATCTATTCATATCTTTATCTTTATAAATTCATGTGTTGTTGACGTGTATATCTTGATTTAATCTTCTCTGAGTGGTATTTAGATCTTGCACCTTTTTATTCGATTTAAATACTTACCTTTGTCCTCCACTATATATGTGGAGTTGCAATTTCCCCCCAACTATTTCCCCCATTCGTTACTGGAGAATATTTTATCTTGTCGTCTCTGATACATCTTCTTCCCATGTACTGCACGTCTCCTGATTCCTGCAAGCCATATTAGCAAAGCGAAAAAAAAAGACAACCTTCTCTTTAGCCACCGCGTTCTCAGTTCCCACCACCCCTTCTTTCTCGGAGAATTCACCATACTTTTATTGGCTTCTTTGGTGCAACCCAGTTCTTCCACTCAACCTCTGCTTTGTGCTGCACATTGTAATGTGCCATTTTTCAAAGCAGTCATCCTCCTGATTGCCATTTGATTTTAAAATTAACGGTTCTTCCTCTCTCTCTCTCTCTCTCTCTCTCTCTCTCTCTCTCTCTCTCTCTCTCTCTCTCTCTCTCACTCTGTAGCACATTTTTGCTTCGCCTGATATCCTCTTGGCAACTCCATTTTCTGTGTCTGCTAGCCATGTGATTCTTAATGCCCCTTCTGATTTTTCTTTCCTGGTACCCATGGTGATCACAATCATGGCTGAGGAACCAAGGTCAGTGCCAATGTTCCATGTTGTCAGGGTGCCTGTTATATTTCTTATCCTTTATTCTGGTCCTTCTTTCGTATAAAGAGCCTGTTATATTTCTTATCATTTATTCTGGTCCTTCTTTCTTATAAAGAAAGAAAGAATTAAAAAGAAACAGAAAGGAGATGAAGGAAAAATTACAACCTTTTATCTGATATAATCTTAAATTATTATTACTAATATATATTTTTTTTAATTTATTTTTTTTCTTGTGGTAAGAACCTTGTAAGGATGCATGATACGATTTCAATGCGGGTAAACATGGTCACTCTGCGGACAACCTTTATAACTCTATGTTAACATTTATTGTGATTCTACTGAAAACATTCCTAATTAAAAATAGACGTGTGATGATCAATTCTATGCAGGATTATTCGAAAGTACCAAAATAGATGGAATAATAGGACTTTTCTGAAACCCATTTCTTCAGTCTAAGTTGCTTCTTAAATAATTAATATGTCCCTTAGTTGTTTAATGTCAGAATTCTCTCTGTGAGTTTTGGTCACCAATCCTTTAGATTTCGGCTCATGAACTTCTTGTACTATTATTATTTGTTGGATTTTGTCACATGTTCAAGCCTTGTAGGCTGCTAATGCTCATCCTTTTTATGCTATCAATTATATAGATCTTTGAAATCATTGGATTTGTCTATCAATATCTCAAACTACTGCGTGAAGATTCTCCTAAAGAATGGATATTTAAGGAACTCCAAGATATTGGAAATATGGAATTTAGATTTGCAGAAGACCAACCTCAGGATGATTATGCTGCAGAACTTGCTGGTATTTTTGATAATCTTTTAAAGTCTGCTATTTTGTTTCTATAATGAAACTGATGGCGAATCATGATGAGGCATGAATGACATCAGTGGTAAATAAATATTAGAAACTGAGTTCAGGGTTGCATCATTTGTATCTTGCATCTTACTTATGATAAGTGAGATATATATTTAGCTTTCTAATGTTTATGATTATGATTCACAGGGAATCTGCTTGTTTATCCTCCAGAACACGTCATCTATGGTGACTACGCATATGAAGTCTGGGACAAGAATATGATTAAACATCTTTTGGGTCTCTTTAGGCCTGGAAACATGAGAGTCGACATATTAACCAAGTCTTTTGAGAAGTCTAACGGTATTTTCTCTCACCAGATATCTAAAATACTTTATTAGCAATGTATGAAGATTGATGGATATCTTACATGTTCTTTTAGTGGATAGAGCAATCTTTATTTATTCATCATAGATTAATAAGGTAGACTAGGTTTTGTACTTTGTAGCAAATATAACTACATGAAAGCTGCCAGCTTGTTTATTCAAGCCAAATCTTCCCACGAAATGAAACTTAGATATATATACTTGTAACCTATTATTGTGGTCATCTTGCATAAGCAATAAACCAGATAAGCTTGCTATGTCTGAGAGAGAATGACACACTTAACCTTTTTAATGAAGCGCTCCTCAGCTTGTACCTCAAGGCCTTAAAAGTACTAGGAATTTGTAGAATCTGGTTTAGTCTACATCAATTACAATGTAATTCGATTTGTGAATGAGATTTTTTTTTTTTGTCCGGTTGATGGCTGGTTCTGTTTTTTATTAGATAGGAATTACAATAGTCAATAGTGTTGATTACTCAACTTTGTTGGTGATGTGTCTTAATTAATGTGGTTGAGAAAAATGGTTTGGCTTCTCAACCAGGTAAAAATTGATTATCTGATTCTTACAACTAAAACCATGGCTTAACATTCATGTCATTTGTAAAATTTTTCTTACAGCTGTAAAATATCATTACCATATTTTTTAAAGTATATAAATGAACTGCTAAGGCATTAGGCAATTTCATTGGTAAAATTATAGTCCTATCTTGTATTTTTCCAGAGTGTATGGTCAGCTCGTTGTTCGTTAAGTTCAATAATTTGCTGAATAATGTTGATCTTCCTACGTCCTTCACGTGGATTTCAGATATCCAGCATGAGCCATGGTTTGCGTCGAAATATGTTGAGGAAGATATTCCACTGCATCTGATGGATCAATGGGAAGATCCTCCTCAAATTGATTCCCTTTTACATCTTCCCTCCAAGAATGACTTCATTCCACGTGACTTTTCCCTACGCAGTGACAGGGCATCTTGTCAGGCTGAGGATGCATCATCTCCAAGATGTATACTTGATGGACCTGGGATCAAGTTGTGGTACAAGCTTGATAAGACTTTTAATCTTCCTCGTGCAAACACATATTTCCGTATAAACCTAAAAGGAGGATATAGTAATATAAGGAATGCTCTGTTGACTGAATTATTTGTATTGCTCCTGAAGGATGAGCTTAATGAGATAATCTATCAGGTCCATCCTTGCTTCATGCGTTGTGATGTTTCTATTCATTTTCATATGAATGCTGATACTTTAAATTGCAATTATTGATTTACCTAATGATTTGAAGACAATAATTTTGGGTTGCAGGCCAGCGTTGCAAAGTTAGAGAGTTCAGTTTCTCTATATGGCGACAAGTTGCAGTTAAAGCTTTATGGTTTCAATGATAAACTCTCAGTTCTTTTGTCTAAGATCCTGGCAGTAGCTAAGTCTTTTTTGCCTAAGGAGGATCGCTTCAGGGTATGATATATTGCTCTCTTCTTAAAGGGTGTATTATGAAGAAAAAAGAAAGCAATAACAGCTCTATCATGGCCTCTTAGCTCAAGATGGAAGAGTGTTGAACTTGAATGCTTCAAAGATAAAATCTCGAGTTATTTGATCATAAACAGCACATTCAGATGCTATTTCATTCTTGGTGGTTTAATAATTGTTTCTACTGAATATATATGTTCTATTTTGTAAAAGAACACCATTACTGAGTTAAGTTCTGTTTCCTCCTTATGTGTTTTTCTTATGTATGTAGTGGTGAAATCTAGAGTGTAAAAGATCGAAATAAATGATTTGCAAGTTAACCTTTTTCATGTCAGTTGTAGTAGGTACTGGTTAGCATATTAATGTTCTTGTGGCATTTCCAAGAAAGGAAAATCATGTCAAATTTTCAACTTCCGATGAATGTTTTATTTCACAACCTTTTTTTTTGTTCTCTTTGTTTTTTTTTTTTTTTTTTTTTTTTTTTTTAATGAGTGTATGAAGTTGTTTCTAAATATTTACATTTGCTTGTGGTTGGTTTTGGACAGGTTGTTAAAGAAGATCTTGAGAGGACTTTGAGAAACACCAACATGAAGCCTCTAAGCCATTCTTCTTATTTGAGACTGCAAATTTTATGTCGAAGTTTCTGGGATGTGGAGGAAAAGTTATGCTTGTTAAATGGTGTCTCCCTTTCCGATTTAAAGGCTTTCATTCCTGATCTTCTTTCGCAGGTAGGTATCACATATCGGTACTTAATTTTATGTTTTCATATCTTGGTAAGAGTATAGTTATATGGGAGACCGTGCTATATATTAGCTTCTGTGGTTAGAAAGAAATTAAGTAATTAACTTTGAGGATCAAGGAAAATGCAAAAGGTGTGGGATAGGGTGGTCAAGTTTAAAGTTGGCGAATTCCAAGCCATAGAATTCAAGGTTTGTGCTGTATGATTGGAGTTGTTACCTCGTAGAACCATGAAATATTTGGATTTTTTGCATCTCATTTTATTTTCTTTTTTTCATCGACAACATCTTTTGCACATCATCACCATCACCGTCATAATATTTATAACGAGGATGACGAGGTAATGGTGATGCATACAAGTGCAAAGCATCCACCATCGAGCGGACAGCTTTGTTTTCTATTATCTCCTCCAAAATTAATATGTACTGTGTCCTTTAGGCATAATATAATAATTATATTTAAACAAACTGATGAAACATGCCAGACTTTTAATTAGGAATCATTGTAGCATTAATCAAGCTAAACAGATCTCCCATTATATTTTTGTGAAGGAAATGAAAAGAAACGGTATCATCAGGTGCATTGAATTCATGTCCTTTCAGGACTTATGTAACCAGCAGTTAGGTTCATCTGCCACATGGAGCCAATGCTGTTTCTACGGCAATATAAATTGGGTATTCCGGGTATCACTGGGAACCAAAGATTTTAAATAACTCCTGAAGCATATAAAGATACACATACCGAGTGTTGAAGAACCACTTAGATTAGGACAAATAATGCTTTTCCTTTAACTGTATGCATAATGTCTAGTCTTAATATTCATTTTCACTCCCGTCTGGGTCTGTGCAGTTGTACGTTGAGGGCCTTTGCCATGGGAATTTGCTGGAAGAGGAAGCTATTCAGATATCAGACATATTCAAAAGTAATTTCTCTGTGCTGCCACTTCCACTTGAACTGAGACACATGGAGCTTGTAATGTGTCTTCCTCCAAGTGCAGACCTCGTTAGAGATATAAGAGTGAAAAATAAGCTAGAAACAAACTCAGTGGTAGAGGTAACACAAAAGCCAACGTACATGACTTTTAGTACTTGTTGCTGAACACTTTAATATACTTATATTTCTTTTTTCCTTGATTGTAATTTTATTTCTTTCTTTGTTTTTTGGCAGCTTTATTTTCAGATTGAACCAGAAGAAGGAACAAAGTTGATTCAGTTAAAAGCACTTATAGATCTTTTTGATGAAATAGTTGCAGAACCACTTTTTAATCAACTGAGGTATGTTCGTGTTTTATTGAAGATCAACAAACAAGTATTGCAGTTGAGATGTTATACACCTTTATTTATTTCCTTCAGAAGACATGAACAAGAACTCTCTCTCTCTCTCTCTCTGTGTGTGTGTGTGTGTGTGTGTGTGCGCATTTGTGCACTCAAGCATTTTCAAACATGCCTGTTTAGAGATGCAGAATACATTCATGTTTTCTTGCTTGTTTGGTACAGGACAAAGGAACAGCTTGGTTATGTTGTTGACTGTGGGCCAAGAGTCACTTACCGGATTATAGGATTTTGTTTCCGGGTTCAATCTTGTGAATATAACCCGGGCTACTTACAAGGGAGGATTGAGAGCTTCATAAATGGCTTAGAAGAGATGTTGGTACGCTTACAGTTTGGTTTGAATTTCTGTAGTTGTATGAATGAGATCTATTAACTTCACATTTGCATATTCGTACTAATATACTTTGTCCATTTTGGATATTTATGCTTTGTCGTAGTTTGGGGGATAATGGGATTTTTGGAGTTAACTGATTGGTACAATATATATGCATAGAATGCCAAAAGGCTGATTAGATCTGAAGATTACTGCACACGAAAGCATTCCTTTTTGCTGCACAAGCATAGCATGTGTCAATAGGGCTATTCTTTTGCAATTTAAGACAATATTTGTCTTATAAAAGATTTGTGGTGATCATTTTTTATTGTCAATCTCAGAAAGTAGAGAATAAATAGGTGTGATGACAAACTAATCTGTTTGTGGCTTTGTGCGTCCACAAACTGAGTCTCCTTCTCATTATAAATTATTATCGTTATTTTATTATTATTCTTCTTATGATGGTGATGATGATGACGACGACGACGACGACGACGGTGACAACTATGTTTCTATTGTCTATTGTTTGTTGTTCTATAGGTCTCTTCGGACAAAATTAGATAGCATTTTTATCCATATCGCCAAAGCCTATCATGTGATGTTTTTGACTGAATATCTGTTGATGTGCAGAATGAGCTTGATCATGAGTCATTTGACAATTATAAAAATGGTTTGACGGGAAAGCTTCTCGAGAAAGACCCATCTCTTTTATACGAAACAAATCGTTTCTGGGATCAAATAACAGACAAAAGGTAATTCATTGCTTTCGCTTTTTATGCATGAAAATTTGAGGCTTCTTTAATTGATAACTATAGGTAACGGTTGCATCTCAACCGTTGAGCATATGCAATGTATTTTTGTAGGTTCTGAATACAACCGGTCAGCCATTTTGATAGGTTTAAAAATGTCCTTTCATATAGTTATTTTTAAGTGTGTTGTTTTAAAGTACCGGTGGCATGTGAAAAGCTGCACTTGAGCTTTGAAGATAGCTTGAACATCTTGAACTGTCGCAAAGTACTTTATCAAATTCACATTTGTGCCAGTGAAAAATCCTAAAAAATTTCGGGCATAGCCTGATGACTCATGACAGATGCATGACCAATTTAGACGTCAAATGCTCGGGTGAAACTATCTATCGGCTAAATTCATCTTCTCTCCGTGAATTTGTCTTTTCAGGTATATGTTTGACTTGTCTGCAAAGGAAGCTGAGGAACTAAAAAATATTCAGAAGGGAGATATTATCAATTGGTACCACACTTATTTACGAAAACCTTCTCCCAAGTGTCGTAGGCTTGCGGCTCGTGTGTGGGGCTGCAACACGGATTGGAAAGATGCAGATTCAAAAGATGCGTCTCGACAGGTCATTAAAGACCTTGAAGGTTTCAAAAAATCTTCTGAGTTCTACCCAAGCCTTTGCTGATAGTAAAATCTTCATTGGTCGACCTAATTGGGGCTCTGAATTCATCCACTACTTCATCCATCATATGCTTTGATATCAGGTGATGATTGGAGATCAACAAAACAAAGTTTTGCCTTTTTATTTATGGTGATGATAGCTGAGTTGACTAAATTAATAATGAATATCATGTTGAAAAACAGAGTGTACCTTTTACTAGTCCAAATGGACATTATTTTTATGTGGATTACCAATTTTACCATTATTTATTTATTTTTTGGATGATATGCATTTGAATGGAATATTTTGAAGTGAAGAATACACCACAGCATCCATACCAATTTGTATAACAAGAAAGGAAGACTTGTCCTATTCTTTTTTTTTTTTTTTTTTTTCTCTAATAAAAACAATATTATAACCTCATAGATTAAACAGATTAATGAAGCCTAAATTGAATGAGAGGATGGTATTATTCAGAAGAAGCAAACTCTACAAAACCAATTACCTCATAAAACTAAAACACAACAACTAAAAAGAAACACAACAAAAAGAAAAGCTCTGCAACAAACTAACTAGACAAGCGCCAACAACCCTAGGGACAAACGTATAGTAGAGTGCTCTTTTAACGTGTATTTATTACATGACATGTGTCAGTAAACTATAAACTATATGTGAATGACTCCATAAACCGAGCCAAATAATGTCTCCATAGCAAAACCGTGCTATTCCATACCCAATTCATGAGTGCAATCACATATATAATTATATCTTTATCTCATCCATTAATAAAATAATTATACACATTCTCAACTACTCTATATTCTTCCACTCTACTCAGTCCCACTTTTTTGAATAATGCTATTTGTACATTCCCCTTTACACCTTGGTTTACATCCAAGGTGTGTATGTACACATTTACCCTTAATGCACAATTAATTGTGCATTAAGCCCCTGTTTGTTTTGTAGGATTAGGCAGGATATCCTGCTTAATCCTGGCCTAATCCTATGTTTGGTTCACTGTATTAAGGCCCGCGGGATTGAGTCGGCCCGGTATAAAAAAATGAGTTATCCCATGAATTCAGGATAATTGAATCCCCCCTTTTACATGGGATTAGTCTAATCCTGAGAAGCTAAAGTCGAAATTACCCTCATTTTAATAATTTTTGGACTGTTTTGACCTTCCCTATAACATAAATTACAACTAGACCTATAATCAGTTTTTCCATTGAATGTGTTCAATACAGAACATTATTCAAATTACAAAACATTATTCAAAGCTAACGAAGCCGGTGGCTTGCAATTTTTTTTTTTAAATCATATTACTTATTTTTCTTTACATCATATTACTTATTCAAATGTTTACGTAATCAATACATTATTGAGTTTTGCATTTACTAGGTATAAGAGCAAACTTACCCCTAATAGGTCTAATTATTCAAAACTTACTAATATTTTTTTATTATAAAAACATACTATCTTTCATTCTAATTAAATAAACCATAGCTTGCTTGAAGGTAAGTGCAAGGCGTAGTGAATCATTTTTTTAATATGAAATTAATTATTTTAGATTTTTTCAAAATATATATAACCATTAACAAGTAATTACAAGTTCATATAAAACATGTTTTCAATATTACAATTTATGGTTGGTAAAAATTTTCACCAATATGTAAACTTTAATTTTTTATTACTAGTATATTTGTCCTGTACTAGACATATTAAAGGCTCACTTTCATCTTTGGTTTATGATATCTTACACTATTTTATATCTAGCAATAAAGCATACAACATTAACCCGTTTAGTCACATGGGTAATAAAGTAATTTACACCATTATGTTTTATATAATTACTTTTTTTTTATTTTTTAAACATAAAATTATCCTAAGCCTATCCTATGTAACAAACGTAGAATAATATTAGTCCAAACAGTACAATCCTATACTATTGCACTATTTTAATCCAATCCCATCCCACCAAGCAAACACACACTAAGGGTAAATGTGTACATACACACCTTGGATGTAAACCAAGGTGTAAAGGGGAATGTACAAGTAGCATTGTCCCACTTTTTTCTAATGTAATAGTAATTCACTTACATATTTATAACTCTCAGTCATTTATTATTTACTATTTCTCCATTATATCCTAACTACTTATTATTTTATATTAAATTAAGTAATTAATTCCGAAATTACATTTCATTCTTAAATGACAAAAAAAAAAATCATTCCAAGATGAAATTAGACCCTAATATTACTGGATTTGTTCCCTAGCCAGGCCCCAAGCTCACATGCTTGGCCGCCCCGCCTCACCCAACGTCAAATCATTTGCTCCCATTAATTAATATTATTTCAAGTACAAATTTGCAGTATTAAAGTAAATTAATTACACTTTCTTTCCAAATTACAGAAAAAATTCAATCAAAAATATATATTTTTCCATTTTCTGCTTCTCACACACGTTCACATTTTAATAAATCATCACCTGCTCACAGTGAAAAAAGCTTGATCAGATTTCAGATTTTTTTTTTTTTTTTTTTTTTCCTGAATTGCTTAATCGATTTCTGTAATCTGGAAAAACCTTTCTCAGGGCATCAGGTAAATGGTGTGCATATTCAATCATGCACGGATAAACTTTCACAGCACACAGTTACACGCTTTGTTGCGGGTCTGATTTCATGGATATTTGGTGAAACAGGGCAGATCTAGGGTTTAAATTTCCAATTTTTTGTCTTCGTTTATGTGGTGTTTGTGGAGTCCCTGAGATTATGTGCGCAGATTGATGTATTTGTTTTATGTCTTCGCAGTGGAGCTGCATTTGTCGATTTGCTTGCGTTTTGTGTAAAAAGGTGGAATGAGGTAAGGAGATGTTAATGCTTCGTTTGCTCATATGGGTTGTGTACATACAAGCGTGATTTTTGTTGAAAATTGCGTTTTTTTTTTCAATTATAGATATTGAGACATTGGATCGTGAGAGCCGACTCAAGATGAGCGAGGGCAAGCAGTATCAGCTGGGGACGATTGGAGCGTTGAGTCTTTCGGTGGTTTCGTCGGTGTCGATCGTGATCTGCAACAAGGCACTGATCAGCACTCTTGGCTTCACGTTTGGTGAGACATTTTATGTGTTCCAATCATCATGAATAAAAGACTAGAAGAGTAAAACAATAATATTAGTGTTTATAATATTTGTTAGTATCACGCTTTGAACATCAGTATTTTTGTTTCTTTCTGTCGCTTTTCCCTTTTTCATAATTGTTTGACCTTGAGCGTTTATTGTCTGTTGTTCAATTCATGGTAGCATGCGAATCGTATAGTGGGCGAGTGGTATGGTGAAAATTACTTTAAACGTCTTTTTTCTTTCTTCTTTTCTCTAGTTTGTATTACTTGTAGAATCAATTGACACTTTGACAAGCGAAACCTATTTGCATTTATGATGTTTCTGGTTTGGAATTCTTCATTTTCTTTATTCGTTTGATTTGATTAGGGCGTTATGTATTCGAGAATGAAGGTTTTCTTAATGGAGCCATAATATTTGCTAGGAAATTTTTGCATAGTTTAGGTGTGAATGAATGTGTTAAAACTATGCGGGCATGGAAAATGAGGTCCATTTTCTAAGTAAATGGTAGCGATTTCCTTTTTAATCTGTTTATCAATCTCCAAGGACAATTCCGTTTTTCATTATTTTCCTCATTGAATATTACAATGCTTGCATTTATTGGAAGTTACCGTGTGATTTGTCGTTTCTCGCAGCAGTTACCCTTTCTAGACTTTGCTAGGTTAAGTTGCACTATTAACCTTATTTTTTGTTCTCAGCTACTACTCTGACTAGCTGGCATCTCCTTGTTACATTCTGTTTTCTTCATATTGCTCTATGGATGAAATGGTTTGAGCACAAGCCTTTTGATCCTAGAGCTG
>CACSLK010030875.1:1323617-1334145 GCA_902706635.1 Striga hermonthica | reverse complement strand
TTTTTTTTTTTTTTTTTTTGTGCGTATGGCTTGTTTAGTTTAACAAGCTTGTTCTTACTGTTTGATTATCGGTAGTTTCATTTGTTTGAGCTCGAAAGTTTGGACTTCAGCTAACGAAAATGCTTCGTAGATTATTAATCTTTTTATAGGTTGCATGTTAAATTAATGTTAGCCAACACTCGATAATATTCGCGAACAAGGTTGTGCATATTTGATTATTAACTCGAATATTGGACAAATACAATCGAACTCAAGCAAGCTTAAATGAGAGTTTGTTCGTGTTGTTTGGTTCATTTGTTCTGTAGGTAGGGACAGAATTTTCTTCATCAGTACTCAGGTCCAGCAAGTTGTATTGTAGCAATCCTCGTAATCGATCATAAACCATTTCTCTATCTTTCTCTCGATGTTTCACTCCTTTGCCACTGCTTCTTTGAAAATGCACTCTTTAGAAATTTTGGGACAATTTGAAATTCGGAACAGCTTAATTAGTCCTTACCATGTTATACTCTTAATTCCCTGCTGCGCTGAGGCATTTCTTGAAATCGATATTGTCTTCTGGGTTTTTTGAACCCTATACTTTGGGTCAACAATCCTTGCCACTGTAAATGATTGGCTGGATTATATTTATCCTAGTTACAGTACTGCTTTACTTGAGAAAAAAGAGTAATTAACTATACCTTGTGCTTATTTTGCAGGGACGATTTGAGATCATCTCTTTGTCTGGGTCGTTTGTAACGTCAGAAAGTAATGGGGCCCACAGTAAAAGTGGTGGCCTGAGTGTCTCGCTGGCTGGAACAGATGGCCGAGTTTTGGGCGGAGGGATAGCTGGAATGCTTAAAGCTGCATCACTTGTTCAGGTACTCTTCTTCTTAATATTATTATTATCATTATTAGTGTTTTTTTTCTATCTTCTCGGCCAGATATTATTTCCTTTCAGGTTGTAGTTGGGAGCTTTATTGCAGAAGGAAAAAAATCGAAAACCGGGCCATCTTCTTCTTCTCCTGCTGTTGCTGCTAACAATACTCCTCCATCTTCAAATATGCTGAATTTCGGTGCTCGTGCTACTGAGGCCAGCTCGAGTTCACCGGCTGCTTCGAGTGAGTCGGGTGAAGACAATGATGGTAGCAATAGTCCTCTTAATCACCATGGCTCGGGAGCTTACCACCCGAATGCTGGACGGCCGGTGCATAGTATGCCCATGTATTCGAACATGGGTTGGCCCAACTCCATGAAGATGCATCCTCATTAATTAACACTCTCGGATTTCGTTTTTAGGGGATTTTTGGTATGCTAAACTGGTAACTCTAGCAAACAGAGTATATATAAAAGTGTGCTTAAACGCCATTAATGTAGGAGGCTTCGTTTTTCCTGTAATTTTGTTGCTACTCTCTCGTAGGTGTATTTTATTCGGGCCGGGCTGCAGGGCTCAGATGTTATTAATATTATTTGCTAATATTATTTTCCGATCCCTATCATGAAAATAGGGTGGTTGAATATGAAAAGTTTTTA
This sequence comes from Striga hermonthica, assembly GCA_902706635.1. Taxonomy (NCBI): domain Eukaryota; kingdom Viridiplantae; phylum Streptophyta; class Magnoliopsida; order Lamiales; family Orobanchaceae; genus Striga; species Striga hermonthica. The sequence goes on along the minus strand of CACSLK010030875.1, from coordinate 1,332,636 downwards.
ATCTTGTTTAGTAGGGCATGATCTGTATCATTAGAAATATAAAAAAATAATAACAATTTATTTCTCATTTTTACTTTATAATAATTCCACCAACACAATTAAAGATCAAAATTAAAATCTATTTTGTATTTTAGAATAAAAAAATAATTATTCACGCACTCGTATTTCGAAATTCTAACCATTAGTCACTATCAATATTTGCTATTATTTTTAAGGCAAAATTGTAAAAATTGCAATTTTAGTTGTGTTGGTTTGATACATTTTTAGTTTTAAGAATTGAATATTTTTACTATTTGATCATATGATTTTAAAATTCAAAGCAATTTCAGTTCTTTAGAACTAAAAATGCAACAAATTTTAAAATTACAGGGTGGTGAAGGATTGATCATCTCACGCCAACTTCTCGAAGTGGTCATGAGTAAGCCAAGGAACTGATACTTTCAACTTCATGATTGTATTTCAGGCTGAACACAACATCCTTATGCATTTTATTAGCAATTTGAGTCTTGCAAAAGATTTTTTATTAGCAATTTGAGTCCTGTAATTTTAAATTTTATTGCAATTTCAGTGCCAAATAACTGAAATTGCAGCAAAATATTAAATTACAAGATCAAAAGACAAAAGTTAAAATCTTGAGACAAAAAATGCTATGACCTTAAAAATACAATTTTTTCTTATTTTGTCATTATTTTATTTTTGTATTATATTTATTCATAATGTTATTTATTCATAATGTTATCACACTGTGAGTGAGTATACCTATCAGTTACACTTTGTAGAACTTCATTGAACCCTCGCTAATGGCTGCCTCAAGCGTAACCAACACACTCGGGGACCTCAACAAGGACTCCTTTGTATCCCTTCTCTCGAAACTGATCGGCGAGTCGAAGCACGTGCAGAACAACCCGCCGGAGCTCATCCCGGAGGAGGACAGGATCGTGGGGCACGTGCTCGATGTCCTCCGCCCGTTCAGCACCGCCAACGGCGGCCCGCTCGTTATCAACCACGTCGCGTACAAGCCCCACAGAGGAAATCTCATCGTGGAGTACCCTGGAACTGAGCCCGGGAAAGTGTTGTCGTTCGTTGGGATGCACATGGATGTCGTCACGGCCAACCCTTGTGATTGGGTAAATTTTTCTGATCACGCGCTTCGATTCTGTAATCTGGAATTTTGATTCACTGTTGATTGCGATGTGTGCCACCCGTGAAAATTTGGGTATTCTGGTGAATGTGTAACCATTTTTGTAAAGTTTGTATTTTGGGTTTATGGTTTTGAATTTGGCTAAGGTGGGTTTTAGGTTTGTTTGTGATCTTTTTGGTATTTACCCGTCATTTGAAAGTTGCTACATTGAGGAGATTAGTATGCTTAGGGCGATGATACGGAGTCTGTACTTAGTAGTTTTGACAGAAACCAAGATTCCTCATTAAAATTTATTATTTTTGTCATTTGATATGTAGATTACTTCTGAATCTTGTCACTTTATTATCCTCTTATGTCTATATATTGCTCCTGAATATTGAGGTGAGCTATTTATTTGTTAATTCGCTAATGGATAAGGTCGGTCACTTGAGAGAGTTATCTGAAATTTATTGTGGAAACATATTAATTGCGTGTATATTATGTATTTTGCTCATTTAAAATATAGATTCCATTTGATAATTAAAAGTGGACTGGAATAAGTTACTTCAAGTGGAATCACTAAAAAGTTTCAGATCTACCATCGTGTAAGTAAGACGAAGTTTTCTACGGATTATGTTGCGTTATGATGCAGGATTTTGATCCTTTCACTCTGAGCATAGATGGAGACAAGCTCAGAGGGCGTGGAACTACTGATTGTTTGGGGCATGTTGCCCTTGTAGCTGAATTAATGAGAAGGCTTGGGGAAACAAAGCCTCAATTGAAGTCTACTGTGGTTTCTGTATTTATAGCCAGTGAAGAGAATTCATCCATCCCTGGAGTGGGGGTTGATGCATTAGTGAAGGATGGATTGCTGGAAAAATTAAAGCAGGGACCTCTGTATGCATATTCTATTTTTCGTCTGATCAAATTTTTTTGGAGCTGAGTATATCTACAAAGTTTTAGAAAAATTCATCAGATGTGATTGTTGCTCTTGATCTCTATTTGCAGGTTTTGGATTGACACAGCTGATAAGCAGCCCTGCATTGGTACCGGTGGTATGATACCATGGAAGCTTCATGTTACTGGGAAGCTTTTCCATAGTGGTCTAGCCCATAAGGTGGATTTAGTTTTGTTATAGCATCATTGTTTGGGATTCTTTCTTCATATTAGATTTGGATTTTTTTAAATGGAGTTCACATTCATGAGACTTGATTAGTATCTTTATTGTTAGCCACAAAATATCTGTTTTGTTTGCTCGAACGAGGGATTTGTTTTTTTATTTGTTGTTTTCCCTCCATTTCTGTGTGATGCGCTTTAACTCATGTAACCTGCTGAATAACTTAAGTCTGAGGGTAGTACTATTGGCTTGTTTCATGTATAGGTCCGACAGATGGGCATTATTAGAGTGCAAGGCAGTTTTGAACTTTTTGTGGGATTTTAAATATATTATAAAAAGGTTATAGAGTGGGTTAGTGAAACAAAGAGTGAGAGCAGTAAGTTACAATTGGTGACAAATTTGTCTTTAAGGTTGAAGTGGACTTTGAATGTTATACTTGTCATATGTGATCCTATCAGAATTGTTAAAGGCATTCCTCGAGGTGCACCTACAAACACGAGACTGCCTTATTCCTAAGTAAAGCTTTAGAGCTCATCTCCCGATGTATATTACGACTAGAATGCTTTAGTCACTGATTATTGATGTTTCTTGTTTTTGGAAGAAACCTGCAATTATTGATGTATTGCGTAGCCTAAAACATTTCTAAATAAGAGTAGTTCTTTAGTGCATGTTTTTAGCTTTTATTATTATTATTATTATTATTATTATTATTATTATTATTATTATTTTCTCCAATATAGGCTATTAATCCGTTGGAACTAGCTATGGAAGCTTTAAAAGTGATCCAGACAAGGTTTTACACAGATTTCCCTCCCCATCCAAAGGAGAAAGTGTATGGATATGCAACACCATCAACCATGAAACCAACTCAATGGAATTGTAAGTGCTCTCGAAATAAAATTTTAACCTGTTATATTAATGAGTATTTGTTTAATAAACTGTCTTCTTCCTCAATTATCATATATATTGTAGATCCTGGAGGTGGCATCAATCAGATACCAGCTGAGTGTACAGTTTGCGGTGATGTTAGGTTGTATTTCACCTAAAGAATTTCCTATAATTTTTTACCCATTATCATTGACCTCTTAATCTTTTCTTTTTATTATTGCAGGTTGACTCCATTTTATAGGTATGCTATACACTATAATACCATACTCTTCACTGGTCACCTTATGGGATGTTTGACTTTTCCGCGCCGTCATCTTGATTGTGCTAATATACCTTTTGTTTCTTAGTCCGCAATTTCAATCTTTTACTTCCAAGTTTTTAGTTGAGCACAAAGTACACTCTCTTTTCCAGTGTTAGTACTGTAATGAAGAAGCTACAAGAATATGTTGAAGACCTGAATACTAACATAGAGAAGGTTGACACACGAGGACCTGTTTCAAAATATGTTCTGCCAGACGAGGATCTCAGAGGAAGGTATGTTTTTTTCTCCCAGTCAATTGGACGGCATCACTTCTGTTAGTACTGTTAGAGATTGATGTATTTGTGATTCTTTATTTCATTTTTATTTTATTTTAGTTATCATACTTCAGTGGGCTTTATGCTTGTAGTGTTAGATACCCATTAGGATTTAGGGTTTTGTCTTAATTTAAGTAGATTATGGTTGTTAAATAGGTTAACTTTGGTTGACTATCCTCGACTCGATTAGCTGCCCTAAGCTTGTGCCCCACATCTTTTAAAAATGTTGTCCACAATTCATATTTTTTAAATCTATTAACGCTGTTCAAGAGTTGAGAAAGTTCAGCATTTCCTAACTGTTATAGTATTGTTGATTTATTTCTTCTTCGACTCCTCAGATTGACTATTACATTTGATGAAGCAACGTCAGGAGTGGCTTGCAATCTCGAGTCTCGTGGCTTCCATGTGTTGTGCAAAGCTACTGAAGAGGTGGTTGGGCACGTAAAACCATACTCTATTACTGGTAGCTTGCCACTCATACGTGAATTACAGGTGAAAACTTTTTTCTCGTATTTCCTGGTTTTCCATAAACCAGAATTTTCTCTAATTCGCCCGTTGCCTACTATTCCAATGCAGGATGAAGGTTTTGATGTGCAAACTTCTGGTTATGGTAAATCTTTTAATTTTTTACTGTTGTATTCTACCTTATGATTTTGGCCTACCATTACATGAATAGCATGCCCATACGTATTCTCAACTTACTTCAATAATCTTAATCAAAGAAATAATTCAAAAGTGTCATATACATTATGCAGGCTTAATGGCTACATACCATGCCAAGAATGAATATTGCCTTCTATCGGACATGTGCCAAGGGTATGGAGTCTTTGTAAGAATCATTTCCCAGTTGGAAGACTGAATCAAGATCATAGACATGGTGCAAACCTGACGAGGCGAGGTTCGTGCAACCTCTAGTCATATGATAGAACAATTTTAGTATGGTTTATGATGAATAAATACACCTTAGGTTTTGGATGACTAAAAATTTGCTATATTTTGTTTTTCCTTTACCTAGTTAAAGAATTTGATGTGTTACTAATCAAATATACCGAGGTTTATGCGGTTTATAAGGAAATATTTATTGATTTATTTTTCGTATTGACATTACGTTGTGCGGCAAAAGCTACGAAAACAGTACTTATAAGCGTTGTTTTACAGATGGGAAATGCTACATTGCCAACCTAGAGTACAACTAGGTTGACAACATGGCATTTTCCTTTACAAATTGGCATAGATGTTAGGCGGCACCACGATTAGACTCTATTCGGCGATTAGGCGGCTGTGAAGTCAGTAATGCCTTTTCTTTTGGGTACTAAAAATAATTATGCATGAAATTTACGTTAGTTATATAATAAAGGACATTGATAAATCATATTAACATTTATATGATTTATAAATGCACTAGATTTTGCATAATCTTTGTGTTTACTGTTTAGTTGTATTGATTCCTACATTTGATACAATATGTACGGTGATAAATATAAATAAATTTATTGATTTTTTTTATACACTTGCCTAGGCGCGAGCCCCAGCCCACGTAGGGCGAGTGCCTAGCAACGAAGAACACTTCATATGAGCAATCGAACCTCATGCCAAATGAAAACTGTCATTTTTCGAATTAACTAACTACTGCATAAATTTGTCTCATATTTGCAAGATATTTTCTCATATTTTATTTTACAAATCACTCGGTTCCTGCATGCTAAAAATTGAGATTCTTCATGAAATTTCATAGTACAGTATTTGCGCCTTTTTAAACTTATAAGCGATGTATGTCCTCGCATCAGCTGCCACCTCTGCGCAAGAGGCCTCGAAAATTCTATGCGACTAATAGTGAGTTGACATGTCAGTTGCCACCTTTGCGCAAGAGGCCACGAAACTTCTATGCGACCAATGGTGACCTAACCATGTCAACCATTCCAATGACGTCGAAGGAAAAGACACTGGTATATGTGCATGCATGTTTCTGTCGATTGAGAATCAAAGTATTAAGCTCGCTGATCTGTGTGCGACTGGGAAATATTGCCTCGCAATTAGAAAGTATGTCGTTTGGGAAGAACCGCCTCGCAATTATAGAGTATGCCAACAAGAAGGATTTGATAGGAAAACCAAAAAATTCATTCTCATATTGCCTCACATCGCAATTATAGAGTATGTCAATGGGAAGACATTTAACAGGGCAACCGAAATTCATTCTTAAATTCTTCATAGCGGCTACATTAAAGGAATTAAACTCACTGGATCGGTCTGCAATTGGGAAACACGACCTCAGAATTGTAGAGTACGTCGAGTAGAAGGCATTTAACAGGGGCCATCATTTTAGGTCAAAAAATTCATTCTCAAACTCGGTCTCATCGCCCCCATGGCATGTAGTCCACTGGCTTAGTGGAAAGGTGAAACTCCCTGTGAAAGCGAAGGTCAGAGGATCGAATCTGACTATCGTGGGAGTGGGGATGGGGCACCTCACTCCTTCTAGGATTAGTCCCACACCTCTAGGTGTGGGCTGACAATTCGTCGTGAAGTCTCGGAGTGAACGTGGGGAACCTCCAATCGCAAAGCAAAAAAATAAAATAAATAATAAATAAATAAAATTGTCACATCAAACATTAATTATTCTTCAATTGAAAAACTCGTTCTCAAAGGCAAAAACCATCTTCGGAATACTCCGTTTCACACCAGCTATTACAATTCTTCAATGTAACACACAGATTTTACGACTTTACAAACTGGAGCATATTAATATTTAAAATTGATTTAAAACATAAAATAGAATTAATAATTATTCATAAACATAAACTACATAAACAAATATATTTTTAAATAAGGAAATTTTTTCATCGTTTATAATATATTTATTTACAATATAGTTTTAAAAACTTTTGACATTTCACTTTTTTTTATAGGAAAGGTTATTTTATACAAAATTTAGTAATATTATTAGTAATATTATGTATAGTGTTTGTATGAACATTTTTAACAATATTTTAGAAATACTCTCACATTTGTTGGATTTATTTTACTATCATATATATATATATATATATATATATATATATATATATATAATAAATTTTGTGGGAAATTCTCACATTTATTACACATATATAATACTTTGTCTTAAAAATATCATTGTCTCAAAATTAGAATTTCAACAAAATGCACTTTGCAATTAGCAACTAAAACTTCATTGTTTCGAAATTAGAATTTCAACAAAATGCACTTTAATTAACAACTAAAACTTCAATGTCTTCCATTGTTTAAATATTATAATATCAAGAAGACTGCAAAATGTAAATGGTTGTAATTGTGAAGAAACGTGGGAAACTTGATAACATTTCTAAACATTTGATTATTTATTATTTAATTTTATCTCATTAAGTTTATTAGTAGCGAGTAGTTGATTTTAATGACATAAAAAACTAAGTTCTAAACAATTTTTATAATAAAAATAATTTATTTTGTTTAAACTAATTAATTAGCCATGATTTCTTAAATTTATAATAAATATATCTTTCATTATACTCTATGTTATTTATTTATATATAATTAAAATATTAAACTTATATTGTTTATTTTGCTAATTTATAAAAACATGTGATGTGTGTATTATATATATATTTCATGATAATAAATATAACATTCATACATATAGTTTATAATATTTTATTTATATTTGTGCAAAAGATTAAATACTAGTTAAAAGTAAACTGAGAGAGTATTTTAATATGTAGATTATAAAAGAAAAAAAAATAAATCAGTCGGTACAATATATAAACTCGATATATAAATAATTATTTAAAATAGAAGTATTGAAAGACATTTAAAAATTATGCATATAATAGATAAAAGAGAAACATAATAAAAACAGTGTGAAATTATATTTTTGTGAAGGTTGCATAGAGAAATTCAAACCGTATATTTACCAAACTATTATAAGTTTAATTGCTATCATGTGTACTAGACTATTTAATTATTTATTTAGTGATTATGCTCAGTAAATTTCAAAATCAGGCAAAGAAAAAATACCAAATAAATAAATAAAAATTAGATTTTTTTGAATTTTCAGACAACTCAATCTGCAAATCATTCTAGTAGTGTAACATGACTTAGTTACAAGCTAGTGGTGAAGCTGAAAAAAAAAAAGTAACTTCTTACAAATCTTTTTATGTCACTCATAAACTAGGAAGACGATGGATTGTACACAAGTTAACATAACATACTCTTTAAGAGAGTTGAGAGTACAATAGCTGACATACTGAAATTAATATTTTTCAGCATGTTTCGGCGAAAATTTCCGGATGTACGACAGCACTTGAGAAATTAAGGGCCTTTTGTAGCTTGCGTTGGTCGAATATCTCGACTTCAACCAAAAACATTGAACTCACGGGTCGATGATCTGAAAGTTTTATCTCCGCTCGCTTGTAAAAAAGCTGCTTGATGCCTTTTCCAAACCAAAGTATACGGTCACACCTGCGCAAAAAGTTTTCCTTTCTTTTCATGAATAAATTGAAATGATATGGAGATGAAAGTAACAGTTCTTCATGAATACGAATTACGTTCATGAACAATTCAAAAAGTACAGTATACATTTACCACGCTGGAGATCTCTTCTTTTCTCCTTCTCTTGGATTTTGGCCGACATATCTATCAGAATTGATCTCGTATTTGTAAGTTGGCGCAAAGTTTATGATCCCCTCTTTCCACCCGTCAAACACATGCCCATTCCGAAGTTCTTTGCTTAACTGCACCCGTCAAAAAGTGCAATAAGAAAACGAAAAAAAAAAAATCAAGAAAAAAAAAATTGCAATTGGTTTAAACATCATGTCCAGGACAAGCCCATAAGCAAGAATAATTAGAAGTCCATTTATAATCACATTGGTAGCATTTTACCTTTTACGAGTCCATACCTGATCATTGTTGAGAAGCTCGGCCCACTGTTTCTTATCGACAAGTTTCCTTACGTCCCCATCTAACATATTGATGCGGTAATTCAAATCTCCGAACCAGAATATCTGGCTGTTCAAACAGTCATTGGCTCTTAAGGACTAATAACGTAAATCGGTAATCCATTAATATACATTACAGATGAACATGAGAAAAATTCATGTTAATGCACTTACTCATGGGAAGGGATTGTCTGTGGCTGGTCTATGTCAAAGACGGACGAAAAATGAGTCCGCTTTATTATCTCAAGAACATCCGAGTTACGCCTTTGCTCGGCCCTATACTTCTGACCGGACGTTAAATGGGAACAAACAAAGCACAATCGACTTTGGAAAAGAGACATACTAACAGATACGGATCCCTGACAAAAAAAA
>CACSLK010030875.1:1268023-1285916 GCA_902706635.1 Striga hermonthica | reverse complement strand
CTATGCATGATCTGTAATTCAAGATATAATCATAATTATTTTTATAAATAACTACTTAAATATAAATATAATTATTTATTATGAATATATTCTAATTTTTAAGGCCAAATTTCCAACCTTTTCAATTTTTTGGAGGATTGCACAAATCATTTTTGTCAATTTTCCAGTTTTGATGGGTAAGTGCAAGTTCTTTTTTTTTATATAATATTTTTTTTATTATTATAAACAATTAACATAATTTCAATTAATAATTATTGAAAACATTTTTAAATGAAAGTGTTTTTTAAAGTTATTTTTTTGGAACTCATGACAATATCTCATTTAAATCAATATTGTAACAAAAAATCAAAATGAGAGAAAACATTATCTTTATTTTTCAGTTAGATTTAAGATTTTATGTCAGATTCAAATTGCAATATGCAAAAAATAATTAAAAATTAATTATATACAAAATTTAATTTTTTAATTTTTATTTTCATTTTTGTTGGTGTGAATTAGATATATTACACACATCAACTCAAATTAAGTAACATATCATCATCTTTTGTTAGTCTTTCTAGAGTTGGATAATTCAAGTAATATTGTTCAAACTATCGGACATATAAGAGGTATAAAATTAAGAAGTAAGGGTATAATATCCAAGTTTGGGGTTGATATCGAAAATGATGGTTTTTTAACATGAAGGTATAATATCCATGTTTGTGGTTATTGTCGAAAATAAGGTTTTATTAATATGAATAAATAATGTACTAACTCACTTAGGCTTAGTGTACTTAAATTTATGGAAAAGGTTAAATCAAAATAAAAAAAATTATTGTCTGAAAATAATATAATTTGTCTTAAAAATAAATAAACTATAGAAGGTTGCATATATTTACTATTGAATGTTATTATATATGAAATATATAAACTTATTGACGAGAACATTATGTTAGGGAAAATTTAATTTATATTTTGACTTACTGAATATTGGTTTTAATTTTAAAAAAATAAGTCATTTTTTTTTGTAAAGTAGAATAATATTTTTTTTAAAAAACACAACAACATCATCTCTAACTTTTTTAGTTGGAAAAAATTAAATAAAATTTCACAATGTGTTAGGACTAAGAAGGTGAATTGAGAGCTAATATTTATAAATATTTTTCAAAATGTAAAATCTCATGCAAGTTATTTTTTAGAACTAAATTGACAGGCTTCAAAATTTATAATTTATAAACATTATATTTAATTTAACATTATTGTGCAATTAAAATTGATGTGAACTTGTGTTCAAAAGTAATAAATTATAAAAAAACTATCAGAAGCTATTCATCAATTTACATGTATGTTGGAGTAATAATTGTCTGCTATATAATTGTCTTTCCTTTGTCAATGAAATTTTACTTAAATAATTCAATATTTTTGCAGCAAAAATCTCAATGCATATTTCAAGAAGTTTAATTAGCTTCCGTTTATAAATAATTTTCAAACCAAATAGTTAGATATGTTATTGACTTGATGGCTAATGATGATATTGAAGATTTTTTCTCTTAATTCAACAAAAAATTAAAAACACAATTTTAAAGTATAAGAGGTGAATTCTCGAAGCATAATTTTTTTTTTCTACAATTATTCTTGGCGTTTTCCAATTTAAGACTACTATTTAAATTTCAACAATGATAATTTTTATTATGTTGTCTTAGGCAATGTGAGTTGATCAAAGCCAACTATTGTTGTTATATGTGATATTGTTGCTGAAAAAACATGCACTTAATCGTAGTAGTAGCATATTGTTGTTTCTAGAGTTATAAACGAAAGATTAATATTTTTAATGGCAATAGTGATCATAATAAACTCAATTCGCCTACAACTAATGTTATATGTATAATTATTTAAATGTCTAATAGGTGACATTATTGTAAATAAACTGTCATTCGTTTAAATTATAATTCATCAATATATTTAACATCATACCGTGCAACGCGCAGGTGCCGTACTAGTTGAGTTAAATTTTGAGTAAGAGTTGAACGTAAATAAGATATTTAATAAACAACATGCCCCTAGCATTAGACGGGATGTCTAATAAAAAATTACCTTGAAATTGGAACAAGTGAGAGTTTATAAGTACCATAAAAAGAAAAAAAAATCAATCTCAATTTAAAAATATAACTCACTTTAATTTAATATCACTGGTCTCAATATTTTTAATATAATTAAATATATTAGCTAATTATTCTTACACATCACATCAATTTCAATTTCAGTATTCACGCGCTCACATAATTTTAATTGCATATAACTTTCAGTACTCTCATACTTCTACATTAAATTAATTTTATTAATTTTATTTTAAATATTATTGTAATATAAATTTAAAATCCCACTAAAAACTAACCAAATTATCTTTGCTATTATTACATCAAATCAATTTAACTATTTTTTTTTTTCAAAATTAAGTCTAGTTTATTAAAACAAATAATCAAAACCCAATATATCTACTGTCTACATCAAAAAGCACAAAGAGCCCTATAGTATTTGGGTTATGCATGCCAACTCTTTTGGATCTTTATTAAGAGTAAGATCATCTACTCACATTTATTTTTTTTAAATACAACTAACCTTAATTCTAGGAGAAGAAAACATGCTTATACACACATACTACTCGGCCATAGTTCGCAACATATAATACTTTCAAATTAATATGTTATATTAGAATTATATATATATATATATATATGCGCGAGTAACACAACAACCCCTTAAGGGAAGGGCAAACCGGGGAGGACAACGAGTAGAGGAAATGGAGGTTTGGGCTCTAGAAGGATTTGGTGTTGCTCATATTTTACAAGAGATGCTTACTTATAAATCGGATCATATTAGAACGCGCCAAAAAGTAGTTGGTACTACGATGGCTCATATGAAAAAGGAGTAATGAAAGAAATAAGAATAATTTTGCACTATTGGATTTACCAAACCAATGGTCATGAGCACGTCAAAATTAAATAAATAATGTTTAAATATGAGTGACAGTACGTAAATAAGTATATAAATTGTGGTCAAGTATATGCTTTTTACCATTCAGTAGGTAAAGTAGTCATTACACACACCAATTAATTAATCACTAGTAGTGGGTCCCAACACTAACCATTCATCTATCCTCTTTCACACGCACAAACACAAACAAGATTTTAGATTTCACACACACACACACAAAGTATCACACACGCGGCAATCCTCAACCACGTTCTACGCTGGTCGCCGTCGTCCCACCGCCAGATTAATATGTATTTTTATTAAAGAAATATGACATGTCAACTCGCCTAATGAATATATATATGTGAATATACTAATATATATTTCGCTCGACTTTATTTTTAGAAATAGTAAATTATTAATTATGTCGAGAATTATTACTATTAATCGCATAATTTATTTAATTTTATGTCTAAGCCATGAAGTAAATGTTCGAATTATTATTTCGGAAACGAGATAAAATTCTAAGTTCTAAGTCTCGATTTATAATTTAATCTAGTATTAGTAAAGTCGAGAATTTATTTAATTCTCGATTATTTACCGGGCCCAACTGTTTAATCGAAACAATTTAAATCCTAACTGATTTTATTCTAATTAGTCGGCCCATTTTTAATTCAAGTAGTCGAATTAAATTCAGCGCCCAAGTCAAATTTATTTCCCGAGCCGATTTGAATTTGTTTCGAGCCCAATTCGATTAAATACTAGGCCCAATTTTAAGAGCCCAATAGCACTCCTAAACCCTAGTTATTACATGTGTATAAATACCACTCCATCTCCTTCCAATTCAAGAACTCTAGCCACCACAACCACCATCTTCCACCTTCACTTTCCGAATATCCGGCCACCTACCCGCATCTCCGGCGAGCCGCCGCTTAACGACCTTCACGCCGGGGAGCAGTCCACGCATCCTGCCACCACGAGCTCTAAAACCCACTTCCAAGCTCAGCACCACATGCCCCTGTTTCAGCTCCTTCACGCCGCCCTCACGCAGCCACGGCGAGCTCCCCACCGGCGCCACCTCCACGCCGCCATCACGTGCCACCATCCCCGGTTTAATCCTCCGGAGCTGGCACAGCTCTCAGCCGCGCGTCACCACCTCAGTCCAGCCGTTATCGAGCCGCTGTTCGAGTCCCGACGAGCCCTGTTGCCATAGCCGAGAGTGACGAGAATAGCCGAGAGCTAATTTTGAGCCATCCTTAGCCTCCAATCGAGCCATTTCCTCCTTCCATTTTACACCTGAAGAGAGGTGATTTGCAGAGCCTTTATACTCTTTTAATGGCTGAAAATTCATGGTTTTAGATGCTAAAAATTCAAATGAAAAAGAAGACTAAAAGCAGGTAATGAAATTAAAGAAAAAGAAAAAAATAAGGTATTTGAGGAATTAAAATGAAATGAGAAGATAAGATAAGAAGATAATAAGAACATGACCTTGAAGTATTGCTATTTCTGAACTTATGGTTATGTCAATAGGTTTTGCTGCCATATTTTGATTTTGGGGTTAAATTGAGTTTTGGGGAGCGTTAGGATTTATGTGTTGTGAGTAAATGGGAAATTTGTTCTATGCGAAATAAAGAATAGAGAAGAAGAAAGTGTAAGAAGGAGGAGGAAAATTCAGAGAAGGAAATAGGATAGAATGAAGGAAATTGAATGTGTATGCTGGTAGATGTCATTAGGGGTTGTATTGGTTTTGTTACCGAACCGATAAGCGTATACCGATACCGTACCGATAATGTCGGTCACCTCGGAATGCAAAACTGATACCGAACCGATTAAAGTCGGTTACCGAAAATTCGGTAACCGAAAACTCGGTTCGCTTTCGGTTATGTATCAGTTTTATACCGAAAAAACCGAATTTTGAGCACACAAAAAAATACTAGTGTCTACTTTTCTCGTCATTGTAATTTTTCCACCTCTTACCAATTAAATACACATAAAAGAATCACAAATTCATTGAAGGATTAAAAAGTTTAAATTTAATATATAAAAGTTAGTTTAAATATAATTAAATTATGGTTTTTGTGGTAAACGCAATTAATAAAACAATATATTGCTAATATGCAAGAAATAAAATTTGTGATACAACTTCAATTAACTTATCTAGTAACGGTGGTACGAGAATAGACTACAATAACAGCAACATCTTCTTTAGAAGGAGTGAGACTGGTAAACCGACAATCTTCCAATTAAAAGGTGAATAAGGCGATGAGTAGTGGTATTTTTCTCGTCATTTTGAGATTTAGGTAGGATTGAGCCTTTATTTAAATTCTTGAATACTAAACAACTAATCCTTCTTTTAATATTTTTTTTTAAAAAAATCTGTTTTAATTTTTCTTTTACCCTTATCGGTTCGGTATCGGTTTTACCAAACTCTTATGGGTTCAAACCGATATCGTACCGATAGTGATTCGGTAATCGATAGTCGGTTATCGTTACAAGCGATTCCGTACAATTTGATTTATTTTCTCGTTGGTTCAGTTTGGTTCGGTTCAGTTTTTGGTTTTCAGTATTCGGTTAGAAAATGCCAGCCCTAGATGTCATTGTGCATTATTGGGGGGGTGGAATTTCGTCCGCATAACCTCTCCCATTTTTTTTTTGTTTAAATGACCCTTAAGTGAAAAACCCTTATAAAAATTACAGTTTTGTAATGAACCCTATCTTCTATATACAAGAAGTAAATCATATTATATTAATAAAATTATATTACTGTTATTTAATTAGTCAGAGAATATAAAAGGTTTATTTGTTGTATATAGAAAGTTGACTCCATTATGAAGTCAACTGTTAGCTTTATAACAAAAAATAAGAAATCATATTAAATCAAAACTTACAAATATACCCCTCAACTAAACTGTCTTTCTTCTTCTCCTTACTTCTTCATTCCCGCACATAACTACCTACTCTCTTTGTAATCGGGTTGTTTATTTAAAAGGGTAGGTCAAATTGGTTTTTTTATTTAAATGACCCTCACCCTAAGTTTTTTGTCTAACTAGCCCATTGTTTAAATAAATGTAAATAAATTTATGAAATACCTAAAATAACCTTGTTGACATTTTTTCAAACTAGTGTGTATCCCATGCGATGCACGGAGGAGCTCATATTTTAAACCTTTTATTAGACTTTATTTTAAAAATAATTTTTTTTTTACATCTCATCTCATTACAGAATTAAAATAAATAAAAATAATGAAAATTATATATTATTAAACACTTCTCTTTATGTAATATGTTCTATTTAATGAATATTATTGGACCTTTTTATTTTGATTTTTTTTTAAATCAATTAACTAATATATGATTGTTAATGTACATAAAGTAATATAACGAATCCAAACTTTAAAGTATAGCTATTTTTTTTTTCTTTAACAAATCAAAATCATCCAATATTTCTTTTAAGCGATTTCATATTGCAATTTCAAAAAACTTGCTTTAGGTGGGATGAACGAAAATTTTCAAAATTGAAAACACGTTATTTGGTTTAAATAAAGATTATTCAAATATTTAAAAAGTTTGATAAATATTGTAATTAACATGCACTAAACACAATAGTGGGGAAAAAAATGATCTCAAAAAATATAACTAATGAGAAACCTAGAAGTTCAAATCATGCCTAAAACACATGAAAAAAAAAAAAAATCTCCTTACCCAACTTTTGGGCACTAAGACTATATTTATCCACAACCCAATTCAACCCAACCCATTAATAAAAAATTATTTCTCTCTCCTCCACCTACACAACCAAATTTTTAACAATCTACATATCTTTATCCTCAATCAAACCCAATCCGACATAAGACTATATTTATCCACAACCCAACCCAATCCAATAATAAAAAATTATTTCTCTCTCTTCCACCTACACAATCTAACTTTTAACAACGTACAAATCTTTATCCCAAACCCAACCTAACTCAACCCAATATAATATTTATTTTATTTTTGTTTATTTATTTATTAAATATTATCTAAAATAAATTTTTTGTTATTGTTTCAATTGTAATATGATAAAATAAAAGATATGATAAAATTGATAAGTTACGATTAAGAAAATAGAGTGAAAAGAGAGAAATTGCAATTATGTTCTAAAATATATCAAGAGTGATCTCTATTTATAGAGAAATGAAAAAAATAAAATTATTTAATTATTTTTATATAAATTAATATCAATAATTTGAGTTACAATTATCTTATTGAAAAAAAGTTTATAGACCAATAAGAATGAGACACTTGCCTCATTCTTATTGGTCACAATTTGACCTGGGTCGCAGATTTTGCTATTTTATTTATTCTTTTATTGTTTTTTAGTTGGTGACCCAATAAAGATAGTATAATATATATTTATTTTTATTTATTTGTTTGATAAATATTATCTACAATTCATTTTTTAGTGTTTTATCTACAACCTAAACCCAACACAATAATTTCAATTGTGTTCCAACTGTAATGTTCACCTACCTACGGTGGGCACATGTTTGAATGTCACATAAGTGGTGGACATATTAACATGTGCCCACCGTGGGTAGAAGAACATTATCTTGTGTGTTCCAAAACATATCAAGAGTGATTTCTATTTATAGAGAATGAAAAAATACGAATTTTGATATTTTTTATTTTATTTTTGAATATAAAAGAACATCAATAATTTGAGTTATACTTAGCTTATTATATAAAATTTATAGTTGACCAATGAAAATGGAACAAGTGTCCCATTCTTATTGTATGGAAGTTAGATAATATGGAATTTCCAAAAAATTTTCATGTGATATTTTATTTAGATTTTTGAATTTATTCTTTTTTTCAAAATTTTCAAAAAATATCACAGGTAGGAGAATTCAAAATTTTTGAAAAAAAAGTAACCACAAATAGTATAAAATGAAAAAATAAGCGGGAAAATGACTTACTAATTATGTATTTTTCTTTAGTTTTTTTATATAGTAATAAATTTTGTATAAAAAAAAGAACAGAGAAACAAAAACGAACGGGCAGAGAAAAAATATAGAAACGAAGCGGATTGCTCCTTCAAGCAAGAAGAAAACAAAATTTGATCCTTCACATAATCTTTGAATTCCTTATTGCAAAAAAAATGTGTTCATGGTGGAAGAACAACAAAACAAAGTAAGCATCTTTTTTATTGTAGAAAAAGGTGATAGAAAAATTTTTGTTAGGGTTTTTGTTATTTAAATTTGATAAGCAATTTAGTTTCATATTTTATGATTGATGAGCATGTTGGTTTCATAATTTTCATATTTTTTTTGCCATTCCTTTGTTTTTTTTTTCGATTTTTTTTGCATGATATTGCATTTGATTGTACATAACGAACGTACAGTCGTTATCTCAGGTTGATAACGAATGTACATTCGTTATCTGAAGAAAATCTCATAATGAATGTAGATTCGTTATCTGGTTGTATAATAATGAATGTAGTGACATATCCTGGTGTAGTTTCTCATAATGAATGTAGTAATATGTGTTTCCACAATTATCTAGTCAAAGTAACATATATTTTTTTCTTGTAGATATTGATTTTGACAAAGATAGTGTGAATACAAGTATGCCACTATGTTGAGTTTAAAAAGAGTACGAATGACATCTGGACATAGAGATATGTGAATAAAGATCAAGAGAATGTCAATTCTCTTTATATTTCTGACGACATATCTTTCTTGGAGCTTGAAGATGCGGTCTTGAAGCTCATAAAGTTTGATATCACTTCACTCGTAATAAAATTGTTATCACTCAATCCAAGAATGACCAAATTTTTAGTCCCCCCTTTGAAGATCGATTGTGATAAATGTGAAATGGTATATATCCGTTTGTGACGAGCATCCTCTTTGAGTAAGATTTATCGAAAAACCTGTTGAGGAAGAAACAAACAATCACAATTCAGAGGGCATTGAAACACTTACATGGGATAATGAAACTCACGAGCGGTTGAAAGGTCAATGAGACCGTATGGTGGAGAATAGAGAATGTCCGATTGAAAGACTTGTTGAGGAAGAAACGAACAATCACAATTCACATGTGATTGAAACACATACACGAGATTATGAAATTCACGAGTAGCTTGAAGGTCAATTGGACGGTATAGAGGAGAATCGAGATAGTCCAACATCAACATCAACATACCCAGTATATTCCCAAACAGGTTGGGGTCTGGGGGGTCAGTTGTACGCAGACCTTACCCTTGTAATTATACAAGGAGGCTGTTTCCATAGCGACCCAAGGTGCGTTGCGTCGTTTGATATATTTTTTCTAGAAACTTCACTAATAGAATCGACATAGTCCGATCAAAAAAAATGTTGAAGTTGAAGGTGAAAGAAGAACCACTTTGTTGATAGAAGATGTGCATGAGAATATGTTGTGGTTGGGAATGCAAGCTATTCTATGAGTTCGCTTCCTTGTCATCTTCCGTGAGAATTCCCAAAAGTGAAGATTTTAAACGTAACAATTTCTTCTCAACAAAAAAACACTTAGTAGACAACTTTTGTTGTTGGCTGTGAAGTACCAGTTTGAATTCATGGTGATAAAATCAGCGAAGACCTTGTACGTTGTTGCTTGTATTGAGAGCAATTGTCCTTGGCGTTTGAGAGCGGTGAATAAAAAGTGGTGAAATTTTTGAAGTACGTAAGTATGTTGGTAATCACAGTTGCTCTATGAGTGTGAGTACTAAAGATCACAAGCATGCAACGTATAAGATGATTGCGAAGCACATTTCAGAAAAGTACAAAGACACCAATCGGATGTACAAGTTGAATGACATTATTTTCGATGTCCAAGACAAGTTCGGGATAACTATCAGCTACAAAAGAATTTATGGCAAAGCATTACGGATGTAGTCCTATTCGAGGTTGCCCAGACGGAAGTTACGTAAAGCTCCCACAATATTGTTACGTTTTGGAGCAAAATAATCATGGGAAGTCACTTTTATTGAAACAAGTGTGGATGGTCATTTCAAGTATTTTTTTTCATGGCTTTATGGCCGTGCATTTGTGGATTCTGCTCTTCTATCAGAAAAGTAATATCTGAGGATGAGACAATCCTGACGGGGAGATATTGTGGTACTTTGCTCATTGCAACATGTCAGGATGCAAATTGTTAAATTTATCCACTCGTTTGGGCAATTGTAGACTCTGAGAACATTCTTTCTTGGACTTTCTTCTTCGAAAAATTGAAAGATATAACAAGTGATTCCCGAGATCTTGTTATAATTTCGGGTAGGGGAACAAGTATTACTGGTGCTTTTGAGAAAGTGTTTGAACATGCACGTCATGGATATTGTAACTATCACTTGTTGAGAAACCTAAAATTCGAGTTTTCAAGGTTGAAATTAGATGCATTGTTTTGGGCAACAGCCGAAGCATACACAATACGTCATTTCGAAGACAACATGACAACATTTTGCAGTAAGCATGAGAATCTTCGGGGATACTTAAAGAAAGCTGGTTTGCACCATTGGGTTAGAGCACATTTTAAAGCAACTCGTTTCAACATATTGACAACAAACAATGCGGAATCGTTAAACTCTGTGCTAAAGCGTGCTCGAGAATTTTTTATCCTTGGCCTAATTGAACATATTATGGCGACATTGCAAAAGTGGTTCCACGAAAGACACAGTTGGAATTTTTTTTTTCTTTTTCAATGTTCCTCCACGGAGTACGTAGAACGCCGACATTTCTTTTCTTCCGGTGCCCTCTCTACTTAGGAGATTCAAGTGGATCGGCTTCAACGGTTTTCTTTATCTTCATTGGTGTCGGCAGTTGTCTCTCTTGGTACACAACAATGGCTGATGACGGGTCGGTCACAAAACCTACAATAAGTAAGAAAACAATCAATACTCATTTATTTACAAGAATGCACCATCAAATTACGTAATAGTTACAATTATACTTTACATACTTGTATCGAATCCATTATCAAATATTGTTGGTGAGACATTTTCTTCAACAACATCAGTTTGGCCTTCATCTCCAAACTCGCAACATTATGAAGTACAACTATTTTTTGCTCGAGCATCGAGATGGTGATTTCATCGTATCTACGAAATAGAAAAATAATTAAATAATTCAATAAAATGTTGTATTTGTTTTAAAATATATTTTTTACTATAAAAAATATTACAATAATTTGTCTTATTTATTTTAACTAATAATCGAATAATAATATTAATATGATGCATTGATTTAAAAAAAATAACTTTACCACATTCAACGGTCTCCGTATCCCGCACATTTTTCTCCACCTCAACATCAGGATCATCATTTGGCCAATCATAAGTAGCACGACTAGATGTTTTATCTTTTGCTTAAAAAAACTCATTTTTCATTCTATCAAACAAATTGTTTATCTCCTGTTTCACCACTTTTCTCATCTTGTCTTTTGCCACTTTCCTCACTATAATTGTGATATTTTCTTCATCCAAAACATGGAGTTGTGGTGGACTAGGTTGAGACGCAATTTCTTCTTCTTCTTCTTCTTCTTCCTCTTCTTCCTCTTCCACATCATCATCAACTTTAGAAGATGCACTTGCTTCTCCATCAACTTTAGTTACAGTGCCTTCTTCATCCTCATCTTGACGAACACTATCTTATTCTTGGGCAATTTTACCCATTTCGTTAAAATATGAAGACTCAACTTCATATGAACAGGGTTCCAACGTTTGCGAACTTGAACCTGATTGTAATATAATTAGTTTTTTAGAAGTATAAGTATAACAATAAATAAGAAGAATAATCTATAACCAAAATTACCTTTGTCCTGTCGAAAAAAGTATTAAGCTGGTCTTCTCACAACTGTTATCCATTTTCCAACTATACATTCTCTGAATTGGGACACCAATTTTTCTTTCGACAAATTCTCTTTTTAAGTTGGGTAGCGCTTCAAAAGCCCAAATCTGCTTCAAATAAGAGAGCATAATTAAAAATACAACTAACAAAAATAAATAATAAAAAACATAAATATAGATTTAGATGAAAAATACAATAATAGCCAGGGGAGATTCATGCAAAGAATACTTTATGAACTTTGGATTTTTTTTTCTTCCAGAAAGAGGTCCGCTTGAAGAACTTTACAGTCTGCTGATACGACAAGTTGCCCCAATGATAACTGTTGAATTTTTCTAAATCTTCAACTAAATCAAACCATCTTTCATCTACAAGAGTCTCGCACTCTGCAGACAAAATAACATGCTCCAAGACCGTCACAAGTCCCAATTTGTACTTCATCTCTGCATTTTTCACCTTATCTAGCTTATGAAATTTTGCGAGTAAGTCACTGCGTTTGATCTTCCCCCGCTTCTCCTTGAACAGTTGCAAAAGCGAACTGTTATTTTTGGGGACCTCGTACGCATTTTCATCATCCGCCGCAATCTTAAATACGGTTACAAGACAAAACTTTTGTAACCCGAATCTAGCTCCCTTTTCCCCAAATCTGAACCACACGACATCTTTGTCATTTTCCGATGCTTTCAATGTTCTACAAAGTACTTGGTGGACTATATGCGAGGACAATATGAGCTCGGGAATATTTACTAGTGGTCGGAAGCAAAACTCTACAAATCGATCTTTATGTGCATTGTCTAGGTTGTCAAATATTTTATTGACAACTTTGAGGTTGCACCGATTGGTCACGACTGCTTTGCATTTGGAAGTTATGTCAAATGCATATTCTTTTTTGGTTCCTAAAAACAGAAAAGAAAGACAACATACGTCATAATAGATCAAACAAACAATAAGTACTAACACTAAAATTAAATAGATCAAACAAGGAGCTTAAATTAGGTATATAATGTCGTTTCCAAAATTACTATAACAATTGTTGTAAAGTACTATCGACATTATAGTAATTTTAAAAACGACATCATATACCTAATTTAAACTTCTTGTTTGATCTATTTAAGTTAAGTGTTAGTACTTATTGCTTGTTTGATTTATTATGACTTATATTGTCTTTCTTTTATGTTTTTAGTAACAAAAAAGGAATATGCGTTTGATATACCTTCTAAATGAAAAGCAGTCGTGACCAATTGGTGCAACCTCAAAGTTGTCAATAAAATATTTGACAACCTAGACAATGCACATAAAGATCGATTTGTAGAGTTTTGCTTCCAGCCATTAGTAAATATTCTCGAGCTCATATTGTCCTCGCAAATAGTCCACCAAGTACTTCGTAGGACATTGAAAGCGTCCGAAAATGACAAAGATACCGTGTGGTTCAAATTTGGAGGAAAACGAAGCTAAATTCGAGTTACAAGAGTTGTCTTGTAACCGGATTTTAGATTGCGGTGGATGATGAAAATGCGTACGAGGTCCCAAAAAATAACAGTTCGCTTTTGCAATTGTTTAAGGAGAAGTGGGGGAAAATCAAACGCGGTGAATTACTCGTGGAATTTCTTAAGCTAGATAACGTGAAAGACGCGGAGACTGAGTACAAAGTGGGACTTGTGAAGGTCTTGGAGCATGTTGTATTGTCTGCAGAGTGCGAGACTCTTGTAGATGAAATATGGTTTGATTTAGTTGAAGATTTAGAAAAATTCAACAGTTATCCTTGGGGCAACTTGTCGTATCAGCAGACTGTAAAGTTGTTCAAGCGGACCTCTTTCGGGAAGGGAAAAAATCCAAAGTACATAAAGTATTCTTTGCATGAAATTTCCATGGCTATTGTGGTACTTTTCATCTAAATCTATATTTGTGTTATTTATTTTTGTTAGTTGTATTTTTATTTATGCTCTCTTATTTGTTAAGAATATTTGGGCATTTGAGGCGCTACCCGACTAAGGAAGAGATTTTGTCGAAAAAAAAAAATAGTGTCCCAATTCCGAGAATGTATTGTTGGAAAATGGATAAACAATTGCGAGGCGAACAAATTAATACTTTTTTCGACAGGACGGAAGTAATTTTGGTTATAGATTATTCTTCTTATTTATTGTTATACTTTTAAAAAACTAATTATATTGCAATCAGATTCAAGTTCGACTAACGTTAGAACCGTGCTGAAGTTGAGTCTTCATATTTGAACGAAATGGGTATAATTGCCCAGTAACAAGATAGTGCCCGTCTAGATGAGGATAGAGAAGACACTGCAACCAAATTTGAGGAAGAAGACATTGCATCTTCTAAAGCTGATGATGATGATGAGGAAGAAGAAAATGCGTCTCAACTTAAACCACCACAACCCTCATGTTTTGGATGAAGAAAATATCGCAATCATAGTGAGGAAAGTGGTAAAGGACGAGGTGAGAAAAGTGCTGAAAGAGGAGATGAACAATTTGTTTGAGAGAATGAAGAATGAGTTTTTTGAAACAAAAAAAAAAAACTATCTAACTGTGCTACTTATGATGTGCCAAAGATGATTCGAATGTTGAGGTGGAAAAAATGTGCGGAATACGGAGACTATTGAATGTGGTAAAGTTATTTTTTAAATCAATGTATCATGTTAATGTTTTACTCGATTATTAGTTTAAAAAAATAGGACATTATTGTAATATTTTTTGTAGTAAAAAATAAATTTTAAAACAAATGCAACATATTATTGAATTTTTTAATTAATTTTCTCTTTCGCAGACACGATGAAATCACCATCTCCGATGCCCAAGAAATGGTTGGACTTTATGATGATGTTGGGTTGAAGATGAAGGCCAAAACTGATGTTGAGAAAATGTCTCACCAACAATATTTGATCATGGATGTGATACAGGTATATAAAGTATAATTGTAACTAATACGTAATTTGATGGTGCATTCTTGTAAATAAATAAGTATTGATTGTTTTCTTGCTTGTTGTAGGTTTTAGTGACCGACCTGTCATCAGCCATTGTTGTGTACCAAGAGAGACAACTGTCGACACCAATGGTGATAGAGAAAAAATCGTTGAAAACGATCCACCTGAGTCTCCTAAGGGGAGAGCCCACCGAAAGAAAATAAAGGCCGCCGTTCTACGTACTCCGTGGAGGCATATTGAAAAAAAATATCAACTGTGTTTTTCGTGGAAACACTTTTGCAGTGTCGCCCTCATATGTTCAATCAAGCCAAGAATAGGAAATTCTCGAGCACGCTTTAGTACAGAGTTTAACGATTATGCTTGTTTGTTGTCATTATATTGAAACGAGTTGCTTTAAAATGTGCTCTAGCCCAATGGTGCAAACCAGCTTTCTCTAGGTATCCCCGAAAATTCTCATGTTTACTGCACAATGTTTGTCATGTTCTCTCTGAAATGGTGTATTGTGTATGCTTCGGCTGTTGCCCAAAATAATGCATCTAATTCCAACTTTAGAAACTCGAATTTTAGGTTTCTCAACAAGTGATAGTTACGATATCCACGATGTGCATGTTCAAAAACTTTCTCAAAGCACCTTTTGAAATACTTGTTCCCCTATCCGAAACTATAACAAGATCTCGGGAATCACATGTTACATTTTTCAACTTTTCGAAGAAGAAAGTCCAAGAAACAATGTTCTCAGAGTATACAATTGCCTAAGCGAGTGGATAAATTTGACAATTTGCATCCTGACATGTTGTAATGAGCAAAGTACCACGATATCTCCCCGTCAGGAATGTCCCATCCACAGATATTGTTTTTTTGATAGAAGAGCAGAATGCACGACCCTAAAGCCATGAAAAAAAATACTTGAAATGACCATCCACACTTGTTTCAATGAAAGTGACCGTCCCAAAATTCTTTTGCTCCAAAACGTAGCAATATTGTGGGAGCTTTATGTAACTTCCGTATGGGCAACCTCGATTGAGACTACATCCGTAACGCTTTGCCATAAATACTTGTGTAGCTGATAGTTATCTCGAACTTGTCTTGGACATCGAAAATAATGTCCTTCGGCTTATAAATCCGATTGGCGTCTTTGTAATTTTCGGAAATGTGCTTCCCAATCAGCTTATACGTTGCATGCTTGTGATCTTTAGTACGCATACTCATAGAGCAAGTGTGATCACCAACATATTTATGTACTTAAAAATTTTTATCACTTTTTATTTTCACCGCTCTCAAACGCTAAGGACAATTGCTCTCAATACAAGCAACAACATACAAGGTCTTTGTTGACTTTATCACCCTGAATTTAATCTGGTACTTTACAGCCAACAACAAAAGTTTGTCTACTAAGTGTTTTTTGGTTGAGAATAGATTGTTACGTTTAAAATCTTCACTTTCGAGATTTCTCATGAAAGATGGACAAGGGAGCGGACTCATAGAATAATTTGCATTATCAACCACAGTATATTCTGTTGTAACGCGCATCTTCTATAAAAAAATGGTTCTTCTTTCATCTTCAACTTCAACATTTTTTTCGATCGGACTATCTCGATTCTCCTTCATACCGTCCAATTGACCTTCGAGCCGCTCGTGAATTTTCTAATCTCATTTAAGTGTTTCAATCACATCTGAATTGTGATTGTTCGTTTTTTCCTCAACAAGTCTTTCAATCGGACATTCTCTATTTTCACCATACTGTCACAGTGGATTTTAACACGCATTTTCATGTTATTCATATGAACTTGTATTATTATTACTATACGTGCACTTATTATGTTTTAGCTTCCGCATATTCAGACTCAGTATGTATTATGAGACTTCAGACTTATGAATGTGTAATGTATGTATCTCTGTGGTACCTTTATATAACGGATTTGATTAGGTTGCATGTATTTATTTATGTCTGCATGAGACAGAGATAAGAAAAATAAAGTTAGCAGCATCCCGCGAGCCATTATGAGCATTTTCGAAAATAAAAGTTAGGAGTTTTTTGAAAATAAAAGGCAAAATTTTTACTCTGATTTTTATTTTTCTAGTAATTGAAGGCAGAGTGTTACAATAAGTGTTATAAAAAATAATGACATGATACGATAATAAATTTTTGAATAAAATAATAATTGAGTATTATGATAAACCAAAGTATGTAAAATTATTATTTTTTCTACATTAAAAAATAAATATATAAAAATATTATTTATATTAATATAAACAGGTCAGTGTACTAATGTATTGTTAAAATAAAATTATGAAGAAATGTTCTAAAACACGAAATCTTATGCATCGCATGTGATTCTCACTAGTGTTACATCAATAGTGATATCCATATGCGTTTTTAAATTTAAACACATTAATTAAATAATTAACTGATACAAGGATAGATTTTGTTAATTTGTGACTCTTTGTTTTTAAATTATTTTATACCAAATTCCAAACATCATTCCTTTTGAATGTGAATGTGTTAGAACTTTTGAAATAATTAGAAGAATATGGTTGTGGGTAGGGGTTGTAAACAAATCAAATATTTTTTATTTGATTCGTGATTCGAATTCGATATTCGTGATTTGAATTCGAAATATTCGAATTCGAATTCGAATGATGTTTTAGATTTGAAATTATAACGAATTCGAATCCGAACGTGTAGATATTCGATTCGAAATTCGAATATTCGATTCGTTAACAATAATTATATAAATTTTACAAATTATATATAATATACATTTTGTTTATAATATATGTATATATATATTGTTATATTCCTAATATTTTTATGACATAAAAATAAAAACATCATAAATTAGCAAAATTTTCTAAAAATATATGAAAAATAAAATTTATTTTTGTAATTATAATACTTTTTAATTATAATATTTTTTTGAAAACGAATTTCGAATCGAATCGAATATGTTCGAATATTCTAAACGAATCGAATACGAATCAAAAAATGAATTCGTTACCGAATCACGAATCAAATCTTCGAATATTTTAAACGAATCGAATCGAATCTTTGAGTATTCGCCTTGATTCGATTCGTTTACAACCCTAGTTGTGGGTAGTTATGGATTCGATGCATGCAGAAAGATCTTGTAAGGGACGAAAAAGATACTTACATAGGACTATCTCTTAAC
>CACSLK010030875.1:1202509-1212679 GCA_902706635.1 Striga hermonthica | reverse complement strand
AAAAAGAATATGTAAAAGGGTTTAGGTACTTTGTAGGAAAAGCCCCTTATTTTGGATCTAATTAAACGTGATATATAAATAGTCATAATGCTTAGGTGACATAGACAGAAATATATAAAAGTAACAAAATAAATGTAAGAAAAATTTAGAGTCGATGTGACGATGCGTGGATGACCATGCGTTCATTCGGAGCAGGCTCACCAACAGGCTTCTTCTGACCACTTCAAACCCCGGTGACCCCGATGCCTCATCATACGGGCTTAGGGAGCTTATCGGCGGTCCCAACCGCAGCACCAGGGCCGAACAACCCGTCGAAAGCCTGAACAGCCAAGGAGGTCGCATATCTAGACCCAGTACAACAGGAGGAAGCTACGGCCCAGGCGATGGGGCCACTCAGAAGTGAGGCCGAGCGAGGACAACTCGTCATGATGTCCAAAGAGTAGCTCACGAAAATGAGAGCTGACGTCGTTGCAGCTGGAGAAGCCCAACAGGTCACTTAACAAACATACCAGGCGACCACTACACCCACTACTGTGGTGGGAACAGACAAACAAGAGACGGAGATGGACGAGTCGAGCAGACGGGACACGGGAGCACATAGGGATGGAGCGGTGGAGAGAGTGGCAGAGCAGATTCGTCAGCTGCAAGCAAAGGTCGATGAGAAAGTTGTTGGTCGAGCTCGAGGGCACCCTTTTTCCGGGAGATCCTCGACGTTGCACTGCCAACCAACTACAGCGAGGTCATTCTTACATATGACGGGTCGACGGATACGTTCAAGCATGTGAGGTCGTTTGAGAATATGGTTGTGTTACATGGGTATTCGGAAACTGTGTGATGTCGAGCTTTTCTAGCTACTCTGAGGGGAGAAGCTCAGGATTGGTTTCACCAACTCCTCCCAGGGTCGGTGAAGAATTTTGAGGACTTTTCCAGCATATTCCTGAACTAACATACCAATGCAAATAGCTCAGGAAAAAACTTGCTTGACACTGATGGCAATGAGACAAGAAGAGACAAATCTTTGAGGAATTATGTAGCTAGGTACAATTAGGCGTGCGTGGAGATATCTTCGGCCTCGGACGAGGTCAAGGTCGGAGATCTAGTTAGGAGCCTGTGAGTTGGTCCGTGTCGAAGATCTCTTACTAAGACATTGGCTAGAGCTTACGATGAGGTGCTGAAAAGGTGCAAGAAATATGTGAACATGGATGAGACCAAGGAGATGGCTCGACCTGAAGTAAAAGAACAAAAAAAAAAAAGGTTGACCTCGCCCAAACAAGATAGATTGGAGAGGAGAAGGGAGGATGGGTGGCAGAATCGACCTCTAAAGAATGGCCAGAAATATGATAAATATGCACTGTTGAAAACGAAAATGGTTGTGGAGCTCGAAACAATTGAAAGAAGGTTAGATAGTAGGATGGTGACTTGAACGAAGACGAGGAGGGAAGGGCCAACACAACCAAAATCAGGTCGTAACTGAAGATATCATAACGAGTATGGTCGCACCACAAACAACAGTAGGCACTTGAAGGATGAGATAGAGAGGTTGATCAGGGTTGGTCACCTCAAGAATTGTGTATAAGGACCAAGAGAAGAAGGAGAAAAGAGGATGTCGAGAGGATCGGGACGATAGGGATGACCAAGAGGATAAAGATGACTGGATGATCGAGAGGACCATGATGGTCGAGGTGGTGGAGGTAAAAGAGATTGAGGAAGGGTAGATCGAGCATTTGAGGAAGATGAGGCCCCATCGAAAAGGGGGTCATTCATATGATATCAAGTTGGAATCATTGAAGATCTCGTTATGTACAAATCACGAACTCAATAGCAAACGTAAACCTATGAGCAGCGGATCTAAAGGTTCGACGTAGAAAATTTACAATTTAAAATTTATGGCGATCTGGCTGATCTTCAAACGGATTGACCGGGATGAACACACGAATAGCATGCAGGGATCACGAACGGAACGTTGGGCTCACAATCGGGTCGTGTGAATCGAACTGATCGGATCGCCGGGTTGGATCGGCCGGGTGGCGGGGCGCATGCGGCTGGGTCGCGGAGGCGCGTCGCATCGTCGCGGGCAGTAGGGCTGAGCATAGAACTCGGAGAACTCCGAAACGTTCCGCATACCGAACTGAAATCACCCTAAACCGAAAAATAACCGTTGACCGTTTGACTTTCTCTGAAACTGAATCGAAAAAATAATTGGCACGGTACTGAAGATTTCACAAATATCCGTACCGAGAACCGAACTGAACCGTCCCATACCGTACTAAACCGAATAACCAAAATTAAGAACTGAATTACAAAATTAGATGTGTGTTATTAATATATTTTATATCAACTTTGATCCTATATAATTTGAGAATTTTTAAAATGGCAAAAAAATATAGTAATAACAATTATGTTCCACTTAATTTCATGTTTAGTAATACTTGATATACAATTGAATTCTTCAAGTTTAAAAAAAAAAAAATATTTTTAAAATGGAATGAAATGTTAAAGAAATATTTTTTTTAAAAAAAAATATGCCAACTTTACATAAACTTGTGGAATACTTAGTCTTATTCTATCTTATACATAATATGGTATGGAAGGTTAAGGAAATATTATTTTAACAAAACTTTGTTATGTTTTGTTTGAATTTTATATATCAATGTTAGTTGCACAAATATTCAGTTCTCTAAAATTTATTTAAAAATAAAAATTTTAGTATGATGAATGTTGGATTTAAAAAAAAAAATAAAATATAATATAATTAGGTGGTCATTCAAGAACAAAAATTAAAAATACAAAAAAAAAACTCCAAATATTTGAACCCTTCTGACTTCACTGAACAAACAAGGGATTGATCAACTAGCGCGAAAGCCGTTGCGCGCTAGCGCATCCGTTTTCTTGCCTGAACCAAACCGAACCGAACCGTTTCGACCGTCCCGAATACCGAACCGAATTTTTGGTACGGTTCGGGAGATTGAATTTTAGTAATCTCCGAATATCGGTACGGTTCCGAAGATTTTTCAATCTCCGAACTACTCACTCCTAGCGGGCAGCTCCGGTCGACGCGTGCGGCTCACGGCTGGCTCGCGGCGGGTCGGGCTCGTCACGGGGTGATCTCCGGGGTTGATAAATATATGTACCTCAATAAACCACATGATTTTCTACTGTATATCTCAAACACCCTCTTCAACTTGTACAAGTGGAGCAACAAGAAGAAGATAAAACTCGAATGAGAACTGAGAGAGAGAGAGAGAGAGAGAGAGAGAGAGAGAGAGAGAGAGAGAGAAATAGGCCGAAGGGGGTGTGTGGATTATATGTTCAACCCTTCTCTTCCCATGAGCTTAATGGTATATATATAGAGCACAGTAGAGACCCGTAGGAGATTAAGAATAGGGCTCCTTAATTAATTAAAATCCTTGAGGGCCAAACCCACTATTCTAATTACATAATGTTATGGGTCACCAACATAATATTATTGCACTCTTTTTTCCTAGCCCAAAATTACAATTGAGACTTCAATATAATTACTCGAATTATCTCATCTTGTTTAAGATATAATGTTCATTAATTAATTCAATCACTAATAATCAAGAATTAATAAATTAATTATTATTTCACCGAAGCTAGCGCTCCTTTATCACATCAATACTATGCCGGAATTTAATCCACCTGCAGGGTTTATCATAATAATCCTTCATGAACTCACTCTGGAAACGTCATCAAACTAAATGTACAAATATCTAACGGGTTAAGAAAACGCAGTAATTAACCGAGGCCTAGTTCGTTTACGACGATCAATGTAAAACGAACTGCTCCTCTATGGGATCTTGTTCAATACATAAATGTACTAGTGCAACTAATCAATCAAGACAAATTGTACCATTGACACTACAACCGTTCATGATGGGGTGTTCATGTTCATCTAGGTTGTGAACCAATATTCTTGTTTCGCAAGTAACTGATAGAATGATCTTTAGTTCGTCTGATGATGACCCACTCTATCTTAGTGCAAAACAACAGAACATAGAACTTGTTTAATCTAACATGAGTCTCATTCATAAAGGGTAAAAGTGTAATATCATTCAAAGCCAAGCTTTTTGTACATCTCAACTAATTCAGATGAGGGCTGGATTATTGAAACGTTCTTATTCTCTTAATTAAGAATATGCTCATTACTGAATGGTCAATCTCATTTAATCCATTTCTCCTCTAATCTCACTCTATTTCTTTGACCGCTATTCTATTTCTACACCCTATACCCTTTCAACATTTTCAGTTTCACATATTTTATTAATTACCTCCCTATTTGGGAGGTCAAGTTTAAAAGATTTAAAAGATTCTTTTTCACTGGAATGTGTAACCTAACAAGCTAGAGTTAGAGCTCTTAGAATTAGAGGAAAAAGAAGGGCTAGCTTTCAACCATTCTCTAGACTGGCCAAGATTAAGCATGTTTCTATCAATGTCCTATGTTTTAATTTAACTGTCCTACCAGCATGTCCAATTTTACCACAATAAAAACACAAGCTTTGGAGATTCTCATACGTGAAGTCCACCCATCTGTTTTTAGAGCCCAGTTTGATGAGTTTAATATCCACTAAGATCATCATCATCTATCGTGCAGAGCTTCCATTTCTCGGTGCTTGAACATCCAAGACTTTGTCTATGAATTTTCCTATCTTGAGTTAGGTTTCTACTGCAAGCCAGTGCAGAAGTAAGCAATGAATTTGGATAATTAGAACTTATAGGTTCCTGATCGAAAAAGGTTGACGCGTGACCCATATATTGGAAAAAGTTGCTTTGAGGCCCGACGCTATATCTTCTTCTGATAATTCAATTCATTGAACTTATTTTTCCAATAGCGCAAACATTTTTAGCTTTTCTGTGATATCTTATACCATGAGGAAACAAGATCTTTTATGTGATATTCTATTCCGTGAGGAAACAAGAGGAGATTTCAAGAGCTTAAACCAAATATAAGACGAGAAGGCCACATAAGGGGACAAAGACGGAGACTGAGAAAAGAAGAAAACAGAAACTCTAAAAGAAAGAAAAGGGCAAAAAAAACACCTCACAACTACACAAACCAACCCAACACGAAAACAAACACAGAGGAAAAAAAGAAAGACATAAGCACGAAGAAGAAACCCTAAACCTATGAGAGAAAAATTCTAGGAGAGGAACTTGGCAAAAGTAACTCTGACTCATTCTCATGATTCGTGTATTATGATGCTTAAGGCCATCTTCCATGAGTTTTAGTGTATTTTAACCACTTTTATTTAAAAGTAAATTGTGAAACATCAGTTAAAATGTGACTTTAAAAATTACATATAAATGAGCATTCTTAATTTGCACAATTTTTACACTAAAAATGTGTTGTACCACAAATACTTGAACCGCTGGACTGCTCCTCTCAAACCGGGTTGCGCCTCCTTGATTGTCGGTACCTGCAAAACAAGTCGGGGGTGGTCCCAGCGTGAACATTTCGACGCTTAAATCAGTGATGATCCCAAGAGAGAAAACAACAGAGTAATGAGATAGTTCGTATGTGTGTGCTGTGTAAATGAATGAATCTGGGCCCCTTTTATAGCTGGGACAGCTGAGGACTCCTAGTAGGACAAAAAGTCTTCCTCGTATGTACCACTTAGCTAGGTCAAAAGATTCAGAATCTTTAGAGTCCTTGGGATAGTGAACCTCTTCGTGACTTGAGCACAAAACTACCTCAAGGCTTTGGTCCCCTCGACAGGACCCTCTGGACGAGCTGCCTAGCTACCTAGACGATCACCTCCGCCTAACTCACCACTCTTAGCATTTCGCCTAGCTCACGTCAAACTAGCCTCCGTCTAGCACCTATCCACCCCGGATGTACCATGAACCACGCCTAGTTGGTGGATTAAAACCCGGGTCATCACAAGTCCTTCATGAACCTCTACTGACGACCACATCAAAATGGAAGAAGAAAAAACAAAAAAAAATGGGTTGGCGTATTGTCGGACGGCCATTTTTCTCCATTCGGCATGCTTGTTGGAGTTTGGTCAAATACATAAAGGGAAAAACAATGCAACATTCAAGTGAGAACCAATTAGATGTGTCTTATTTGGAATCAATATGAGAAATCTTTCTGTATAATGATTTAGGATAAATCTCAAGCAATCTCCTCAAAGTCCAATCTATTTGTAGGTTTTTTAGACTTTAGATTATGTCTTCGTATAAAATATTTGTCAGCCCTAACAACTCCAAGTGATTAGTCCCACTGAAATGTTATTTTTTTATTATTAATTAAATATTAATCAAATGTTAATTATGATTCCAATCACTTGATTACATGATTATTCAAGCATTCACAATCAATCCAGAAAGTGTAAAGCAATTAAATTGTTTATCAACTACAAAAGTAGACAAAAATTAACCTTTGGTTTGCTTTCCAGCTTTGAAATTTGACAAATGAAGATTAATGGAAACTTAAATGACTTATAATGTCATAAATTACGGAATTAAAAAGTATAGTAAATTCGGTGGAAATATTAACCTGTTGATTGACTTTGAATGTATCTTGTCAAATTGTCTGCAGATTATATAAATTAGAGGTAAAAATTATTACCTACAAATCAATATTGATGTAATTGATCTTTATAACCTAAATAACAATATGAATTCTCGTTTGAGGCTATCTAATTATTAATCCGAGTCGACATGTCATACTTTTATAATAAAAATGCACATCTATTAATATATAATAAAGATTAACATAATTCACTTTTAGAAACACTTTCCCGCTAATTTCATTAATTATTGTCTAAAAATAGTAAATTAACAAAAATCAATGTAATTAATGTACATAATCTTTTTAGTCAAATATTTATGGTTATTACCTTTATTAGTTGAATTTAAATTTAGGATGATTTAGTTTTATGGAAATAAATATGAGGTATTATAGAAACTTTCGAAATCCTTAGTTTAAATATATAGACTTGATTTAGCAATTATAGATAATTAATCGTTAATCTTTATATCTATATTATATTCCTGTATTGAGTAAAACATAATAAATTGATACTTATGTTATTTTGCATACATCTTTTTGTTGGCATAGTAGAATTGCAAGATTATCTTTTTCTTCGTAGACAAGATAACCCAATACAAAAATATAAATAACATTTATGTGCCGCTAAAAAATATTTTGGACAAAATATAAAAATGAATTTTAGAAAATACTTAATTAATTTATGGTATAAAGTTGACAAAATTAATAAATCTAATTTTGGTATAAAGTTGATGATTTTATTTTAACTATATGATAGCCGTTTTAATTTTTTTCATAGAAAATGTGTTGTTAATAATAAATATCCGATTTTGTGGTATAAAATGGGTGATTTATTTTTGGTATGAAATGTTCTAATTTAAATAGTATTAATTTTATTTGGAAAGAATAGAAGTATATTTGAAATTATTAAAAATAAAATAAGAGCATTTACAATGCATAAATGTTGTTATCACATAAATTCTGACAAATGTCAATTGTTTATATGAATTGTGAACCACATAAGATATTTGTTAAGTTTACAACTTTATATCTAAAAAATTATCTGCGTGCACAATGTGATCAAACATAATATTGTCAATTGACAAAAATAAAAATAAAATATAAATAAGAAACAATAAATAAATTAATAGTTAGATATTTTTAAAAATATATTCCATAATATTTGATTAAAAACTAAATTCGGCTATTTGGAATCAATTATATTTAAAAGTAGTATTATTATGGAACCAAATGTTATGGAATATCTTTTTAAAAACAGTATAATTATGATATCAAGATATTTAACCACAATTCAGTCTTTTTTTTAATTCAATCTATATCTCTTTTTAGACTTAGCAGTTCATTTTAATATAATATAAATTTACCGTAAAAATGAGAGTTGGACTTTACAATAATCACGGTATCAATATTAACAATATAAATGCTAAATAAAATTTAATTATTTGGACTGTACACTTTATTATATATATATATAAAAAAATCACCTATTTAAATTTTAAATATTTTATTTTCTTCATATATAGTTATGCAATATATGCAACTTAACTAAAAGTAAAAATATTAAAGATTTCATTTCAATCATGGTAACATGTTTTTTAAAATTGCCACAATTTTCGATTCACTAATCCACTATTCATGTAAACATCTTTTTGTTATAACATATGATTTTCTTTTCATCATTTTGAATCATTTTCTTATCATTTTTTGTATGAAACATATGTTTCATTTGAAAACCGTGATTTACATGTCATTCGATTCATTTAGTTATTTTTTATCAACAAATGATAAAATATCGTTGTTGTTTTTTTTAAACGTAATTATTTTTATAAATATGTTTTACAAAAGATACAACCAAAATTCCAAATCTCTGTTAAAACATAACAAAACAAAATCGTTCTCAATTTTTGGAATGAATTTGGCATAAAAAATGAGAATGGTTGACAAAAAAAAAAGGATATACTCAAAATCCACACTTTAACTTTAAGGTAACAATTTTCTTTATAGTCGATATAAAATTAACCTTCACCAGATAATCATATCTTTAGTATCTATCACAATATTACATATTTTTACTATAGTTTTATTTCATGGTGGTAACATTCCGAAAAAAAAAAATGAAGGAATGAGGTATCTATGCAATTCACAATTACCAAGTGGAGAGCAATCTTGGTAAATATCGATTTACGGTTACCAAGTGAAAAATATTTTTTCATGGAAAAACAAAGAACTTCTTAATAATGTATGATTTTTTCATGATGATCATTTTACGATTACCTAACAAATGTTCTATGTATTATAACGTATTGGTTAAAAGCCTTCATTTATAAATTTTACCAAAATAAATACAGCCCGTGCATCGCACAGGGTATGTACTAGTATAATATAATATTATATAATATAATAATATTATATTATATAATATAATTTATAATATTATAATATGATATAACAAGGCTAGTACACTAGAAAGTGACTCTTGAGCCAAGAATTTTTCTAAACCTGCTTCGCTTGGTAATGCTAGAACAAGATTTTTGAATGCCTGGAAGCAGTATAATATTATAATAATATTATGTTCTATAATTATATTATAATAATATTATAATAATATTATAACATATATTATAATACTATATAATATATATAATATTATAATATATATATAATATTATACAATTTATATAATAACCATTATATATATTATCTATATAATATATAAATTATAATATTATATAATATTATATAAATTATATATATTATATAAATTATTATATTTACAATATATTATATATTATATATATTATTATATATATTATTATATTTTATTATGTATATTATATTATATATTATATATTATATAATATAAAATAATATATATATTATATAATATATTATAATTTAATATATAATATTATATAATATTATATATTAAATTATATATATTATATATAATATATATGACGGTTATATATATATATATTAAATTATATATATATTATATATAATATAATGTAATGGTTATTATATATATTATATATATAATATAATATAATATATATATTATATATTAACCATTATATATATATATGTTATATATATATATATTATTTTCTTTATATGTAATTTAGGCCATTCCCCCTACACTATTAATTAATGCCCCATCGAATCTGTACTCAATATATATATTATTTGCCAATAATGGCATAATGGTAAATTCAGGATAAAGTAATGACATAATGGTAAATTCAGTTATAAAAATAAGGGTATAATGGCATAATGGTAAATTCAGCGATAAAGTAAGGGTATAATAGTAAATTCGACGAAAAAGTAACACCGTCAGTAGTAAAGTAACGGTGTTAACATCAAAGGGCGAGTATGCACGCAGATATACAATAAGAAGGGGGTTTGACGCAATTTTTAAATTACGAGGGGAAAACGCGCAGATTTAGTATATTACAGGGGGATTTGATGCAATTTACCCATTACTACTATATGTTTGGTAAACTTAGGTAAGAAGTTAGTTTATAGATTTCAAGGTGAATTTAGAATTATAGCTTACAAATTATGAAATTAGATTATTTGATAAAAGTGTTTGGTAATATTAGATGATATAAAAATTTCAACGAGCTTATTTGAAACTC
>CACSLK010030875.1:1185953-1202494 GCA_902706635.1 Striga hermonthica | reverse complement strand
CGTATTCCTTAAATACGTTTTTTCAGAATTTTTTTCAAAAGAAAACGTATTCAATGAATACGTTTTACAATTAAAAAAATGGTAAAACGTATTCATTGAATACGGGCTTTTTATTATGGTGCACTCTCATTTTGTTTGTGTATTTTTTTTCCACAACTTAACTTTTTTATAATTTTTTAGTAAAAAATTCAAGAAGCTAGTTTATAGATTTCTTCAAGGTGAATTTAGAATTATAGCTTACAAATTATGAAATTAGATTATTTGATAAAAGTGTTTGGTAATATTAGATGATATAAAAATTTCAACGAGCTTATTTGAAACTCTACTCAAAATATATTTAAAAATATAAACAATTTTTATTATTATCTAATTTTAAATAATTTTTTTAAGAAGTACGGCTATAACACTCGGTATCTATATATATTCTATAAGAATAATCATTTAATAAAAATAGTTAAACAAAAAAAGAATTTAATGCAATCCATAAATAGTAAATTTTATTATTTTTTATTTTTATCTTTACAAAATCATACAACATTAAATGTTGCCTTAAATTTTGAGTTTTAGTTCATTTTATTATTTAAAAATTCTAGCTAAAATCTATTAAGTGTGCATTTTTATTTTTTTTAGAAACAACGAACAACATTAAAATCTCAATTCAAAATGTAATAAAAGTTTTAGAATATCGGTCTTTATATTTTTGTCTTTCAAAATAAATATTGAATGTTATTCTTTAAATATCATTTTTCACTAATCACCACAATTTATTTATTTGGAATATTTGATAATAAACTTGGTAATGTTTATCAATTCTTTGTTTACCAGCCTATTGTTTTTCTAAACTTGGTTTTATGAGGTAAAATAACTTTTAAATTCTCAGTCTCAATGGTTGTGCATTTCAAATAAAAAAAAATATTTAATGATAATATATTATTTGTTATTAATAGTACACAATTTTGAAAACTCCACTATAAATTGTACGTTCATATCCAAATCATTTTATAAATGCAATCGTCTTTGTTAAATCTCTACGAAAATATGGTATAACAAAAAAAAAACTATCGGCTTTGTATGAAAATAAAATCATTAAATCAATTTGAAGTTCACGTGAAATGAACATAATTAGTAATTTGAATAGTATAGGGATCTCATAACTAATACTGAAGTGGATTCTAAAATTCAAATTTATACTTATCATCATCTTTTGGAAATTGTATAATATTGTAGGCAATAATTTTTTAAATAGTTTTAGACATATTCTTTAAAAAATAATTTAAACAAATTGTAGATTACTTCACATCTTTCAATAATAATATACAAAATTTTAGATACTTTACATAAGTTATATAATATTTTAAACATACATTTTTATTTTTTATGTTATTTTATACAAGATATTTTTATATTGTCTACAACTGATATACAATAAATAATGTCACATATTAACTCCACATCTTAATTTATAATTATTACTTAATATTTTATACCCTCATATTTGAATTGTAATTATGAGTTAATATTATTTACCATTATTTTTAATTTATAATTATAATTTAATACTCTCTCTTATTTTTGTTATTTGTTATTTTGAGAAGCAACACGCTAATTAAGAATTTTTTTTTTGCCAATATAAATCCTATTTAATGGATGTTATGGGAAACAACGGAGATGAGATATGAAGAGACTGTGTATTAAATGAAGGGTTAAAAATAGAAAAATATGAACAAAATAGTCAAAACGATATTTATTTAATCAATGATCAATTAAGTCAGGATAACAAATAATAAAATAGAAGGGAGTATTATTTACTCGTGCATCGCCTACGCACTAATTGTATTATACAATTTGTATAAAGTCTGTGACCAACCTCACAAGTCACCTTCAAGACCAAAAGGGCGAATTTTTGAAGCGAAATTTCTCGAGCCATCTTCAAATTACTTGCCCAAAACGAAAAGAACTTCTTCAAATTGTTTCTGAAATTGCTGATCGATCACAAAATACTTCCTTCGTTCGCCATTTGAATCGAGAGAAAAATGGTTCTGTGGGAGATCACATTGGGAACTGCGTATTTTTTGGGTCTGAAACGAACGTACAAACTCGCTCTCAAACTTCAGCGGAAGCTCATCAGCCCCAAGCATCCCAAGATTCGCCAATTTGTTCAGAGGTGTTGTCGTCTATCTGTTCTTAATGTGGTTGATTTTGATTTGTTCAGTGTATATTTCTTTAGTATTTTCAATTTTTATGTTCTCATCGGTGTTGTCAGCGTTTCAGTTCTCTTGCTGCGATTATCTGGTAAAATGTTTGGCTGGATTTATGATATTGGCTTATAATTTTGTGTATGATTTATGTACAAAGTTAGTATC
Organism: Striga hermonthica; assembly: GCA_902706635.1. Classification (NCBI taxonomy): domain Eukaryota; kingdom Viridiplantae; phylum Streptophyta; class Magnoliopsida; order Lamiales; family Orobanchaceae; genus Striga; species Striga hermonthica. The sequence goes on along the minus strand of CACSLK010030875.1, from coordinate 1,200,131 downwards.
TTGGTCTGAGAATATGTCCTCTAGGGCTTGATTCATAGAGTTCGGTTAGTTATTAGGTATACACATTGATGAATGATGTGAGGAACATGTTATGTTCCGAGGATTTGTAAAGAGGAAAAAGCATGGTTCTTTTTCTTTGCAAACTGTCAGTTCTTTTTCCCACTTACATTTCGGATTTTCGTGGCATTCATCTGCTTCTTCTGTTGTAGATTATTATTTTGTAGTCCTTGAGTTATTGGCGAGCTTTCGATGGGAATTTGTATGCACTAATGCATGTGCTTTTCTAGACACGATGGACGTCATTTGCGTTCTGCTAATTCAGTTTATGATTTTTGGTATCATTTATTGTTAGACAACATAGCTTAGCTTATTTTGTGGATTGGTTGCTGATGTAAAACCATAAGTCTGTTTAACAATCTGGCTACAATTTACTACTCTCAAACCCTGATCCCCTGCAGAGATAGACAAAAGTAAACTGATATGAACTTAATGGAACGGAGTCAACGGACTATTAGTATGCTTTGGGAAGAAGAAAAATCGCATGATTTTTCTTTGTATCAGAAATTGAAGGTGATAGAGCAACGTGTGCATGTTTGGACTCATTAATACTTAATGACAAATGGTTTATTGAAGATAGACCTTGCAGTTTAAGCTGATTTTGATTTACAACGAATAATTATTATGAAATTGCTCATCTTGGAATGTAACTGTATTTGCATGAAATTATTCTCTCTGATTTTGCTCATGCTTTTGTATCCAAGTTATATGTAATGTTTCAATATCATCACATTTATTATTGATCAGCTGAAAGTATTCTGCCCTCCATGAAATTAAGAAGTAAAAATCATCATTCTTATGTGCAAGTGCAACACAAATTATTACCCTTTATATCATTCATGTGCTGTGATCCCATGTATAATGCAACAATCGATGAATATGCTAGATTTTTCTTGGTCGTATTGTGTGTGAGAGGAACTGATGGTTGTTAACGCCTTTTTTAAAGAACATACAATAGAGTTTACTGATGTAATTATGCAGCGAATAATTGTGGAGCTCTTCCATCCGGTTACTTGGATAATTAGATTGGGTTTTATTTACAAGTGTGTTGACGAGATTGGGGAGAGGAAAAGTAAGAATGAGTAATCATGGTATTTGTTGATAACTTTGAGAAAATTTGCCTTTAATGGTATGAAACAAGACTTTCTTGTACTGGATCACCCTAATCCTGAAAGAATTTTTGTTCTTTCCTGTTTCTTTCGGCTCTCATCAATTTATATTTCTTTTTTATTCTCTTATAGTAAAAGATCCCCCAATATGATGCTATATCAGATGATATCTGAATCTTATGCTGATATTGAAGTCACATTGTTCTTTGACAGATAGTTCACCAATCTGCAAAATAAAAACGAATGTAAGTATTCATAGAAGAAGTTAAGGAGGTTGCAGGACAAATAATTTTTTGTGTGTCAATTTGCATGTCGAGTTACTATCTGGACCATCCTTGCTCACTAATTTCCAAATTAGCCAATTGTATCTTACGCAGTTACAATATGCTCAGATTTAATTTTTTACTACGCCCTTTTGTACTTCTGTGACTCTGTCCCGCGTCATAATCAGCCAACAGAAATTCCAGTACACCTAATGCTTACACTATTTATTTTTCCATTTCAGAAGGACTCGGAGTGTATTTGACATAGCACTCAAAGTTCATCTCAAGGTGCAAGAGAGGGACATCGAAGTCGGTCGGAACCTGGGGAACCGGATTCTCCGCTGGCTTGACAAAATGAAGCCCGAAGCACAGATCAGAGGCCCAACTCCATCGGGCCCACAATCAAATACAAACATGACTCAGCTGCAATCGGGCCCTTCGCAGCACCTGAACAATCAAGGAGGCAGCTTCCCCAAGCCCAGCTCGAGGAGTTCCGGTAGAGAATCTGACAGGCATCTCTTTACAGCCACACGTAATATGTGGCCAAAATCTCTTCCCACGATTTCCATGATGATGAGGCCCATGGGCCCCACTGGACAGAATACCCAGTATCGGCAGTATGTGACTCGTGGGCCTGAGCTTTTCTCTGTGGACTATGGTAAATTTGGGTTCGGGCAAATCCTCAGGAATGACTTGAAGCAGTGGGTTTCACATCGTTGATTTTATAGCAGCCACTACATGTTTTTTTTTTTTCTTTTTTTTGCTTTTCTTTTCTTTTGTTCTCTTTTAAACTCTTGAGCAGATATTCGAGTTTGGTGCCAAGAGCCGAATAGGGTAGTGCGGGAAAGTTGGACGGGTTGACTGCCCAAATACAGGAACTGTTTGCTAACTTTATTTTGAGCTGGTGTGCTTTCCCTTCAGCAGTTTTTTTTTTTTATCTTGATCAAGACTACGATTTTTTTTTTTTTTATTTGGTTAAGTAATTTGAACATTTGCTTCTTTCGACTGTGTGCGTGTTGTCTTGAAGGCCTCGTGAAGGCTCTTTCCAACATGTACCATAAACCATCAGCCTCAAATAAAAATGGCGACTTGTGTCAAAATCCAAGAGCAAGAAGTAAGAATAAAACGAATCTTTAAAATGAAGAAATAAACAAACAAAAAAGAAACTCAAACGAATCCACAAATATTCTTGTTTGTCATCTCCGGTCGTTTACTTGAAAAATATTGGCCCGATGACTTTTTTAAAAAAAAAAAATGATTAGCGGGAGGTTGATTTGTATAATTGTTTTAAAAAAAAATATGTTACCATGCTATTTTATTCATCAATCTTAGCATTTTGCACACACAAAATTAATCATTTTTTTTTTTTTTTTTTTTTTTTTTTTTTTTTTCTAAAAATCATATCAATTAATACTTCCAATATAAATAGACTTTAATCAAAGCTCCAAATGTTTAAACATGAAAACACAAAGCTACATACATTATTCGGGCAAAAACACAAAGCCAAACATAACATAATTCTTCATATATTGAGCTAAAGAGTGCCAAGAACATCCAGTAGCTAAAGAATCAGTTACTAGAATGCGAAAAAAGGCAAAATACCAAACGAAAAAATTCTCTCAGTTTTGGTTGAGGGAATTCGCAATATCGATCACGAACCGGTACTTCACATCCCTCTTTATCATCCTCTCGAGTGCCTCGTTCGAATAATCAATCGGAATTACTTCGATTTCAGGGTAAATTTTGTGAGCCGCACAAAAGTCCAACATCTCTCGCGTTTGCTTTGTCCCGCCCGTTATACTTCCAGTAATAGTTTTTGCACCTACAAGAAGTCGAGCTCAACTTAAGACCAGAAATATAATACTAAGAATGATAATAAACAAAACAGTTCACATTTTTTTCCCCACATTGATCAAACCCACGATCATACGTACCCATTAAGAGATTCCCAGGGCTAAATTTCACTTCACTTGGGAACCCAACCAATGCGAGCACACCATCTGTCTTCAACAGCGACAGGAACGAGTCGAACGAGACGTCCCCTGACGCCGTATTTATAATGAAATCGAGAGACTTATTCAATGCCTGGATCAAGACACAGTGAAATTTCTTAAAACTAACCACACAACTTCGCAGAAAACCGGTGAAAAAAAAAAACAAAACTTTTTATTTACCTTCATCTGCTCGTCGTCACTGGAAATTACGAAATCGTCCGCCCCCAGGAGATTGAGAGCCTCATCTTTCTTGGATAAGCTGGTGCTGAAAACCGTAACCTTTAGCCCGAAAGCCTTCCCGAACTTGACGGCCAGGTGGCCCAGCCCGCCAAGCCCGATAACACCTAAAGACTTCCCGGGCTGATTCATACAATGCTTCACCATTGGGGCATAAACCGTAATTCCAGCACAGAGCAAAGGGGCCGCAAGCTGTGGTGGGTAGTTTTCCGGTATCTTAAAGCAGTATCTGTAGAAAAATCGCCAAATTTTTCTTTAAAATCAACAATTCACGAACGAATAAATCGATACTACCCAAAAGGTCACGACGAAACCTTTGATGAACCACAATGTGACTCGAATACCCTCCCTTGGTGATGGTGCCATCGAAATCCACACTGTCGAAAGTAAAGACTGGGCCTTTAGAGCAGTAGACTTCTAATTCATCTTCGCAATACTCGCACTCCCGGCAAGAGTTAACGTAAGTTCCGACCCCAACATATTCTCCGACCTTAAACCCGCTAACTTTTGGCCCCACTTCCCTCACGATCCCCACAATCTCATGCCTATCAGACAAAACCGAACCATAAAGGCGTACAACCTTGTGCAGCTATACAATTTTCATACACAACAAATCGAAAAGGGGGCATCATTATAAAATTGACATATACCCTGGCACAAGAGGATACTTGGAGTGCCCAAGTTTGTTCCTCGTCCAAGCAACGTCGGCATAACAAACTCCACAGTACACAATGGTTATTGAGACATCATCAGTACCTACAGACCTGCGCCATAAATTCTCAATACAAACGTGGGTTTTTGCTAAAACAATAAATCACCTAAAAAAGATAATAAATTAAAAAATCAAGAATCGTGATCAGATCTGGAGACCTGCGGTTGAACTTGTAAGGCGAGAGATGCCCAGAAGGATCCCTAGCGGCCCACCCAATGCAATTCCCGTTTGCAGCATCCATATTTTTTGGGGTTTGTTTTCACTGCTCAAAAACAGGGGATAAAAACAAAATAAATAAAAAAAATAAACATTGTATCCATAGCTACGAGATTTCATTTCGCAGGCATTAAGCTGATGTAAGAAGAGATTTTTAATTAATTCACCGAGCAATGGCCAATTAGAAGAAAATGTTGGATGAAGAAGCTCTTGATTTCTACTGGGTATCGTCCATGGCTGATCCCCGAGCTTATATAATCACACAACACTGTTTGCCATACGACTGAGACTGGTGGGATCTCAGCATCTGCGTATGCAGTGAGCTCAGTCTCAGATAATATAATTCCAGTCAAAATATGGACTATTTAGAAATAAAAATAATAATAATAATATAATCCTCAATGTATAATATTTTATATATAATTCAAAACCCGTTAGAGCATCCACAATGCTTTGGGTCTCTTTTTGCATATGTGGCAAATAAATAGACTTAAGTCCATAATGACATGGACAAACTTAAACTAAAAAAACCAAAATCTATCCAATGCAAAACAAAAAAGTACTAGGTCTAGAATACATGACAACCAATAAAAATGCTCTAGTATATTTTATTTATTAAAAGAAAAATTAAATGAGGAATAAATGATTAGTGCTTGGGTTTGTACTTGGGTCTAAAATAGACCCAAGTGTGGACTAGGTCTCATTTTTTTATTGCCACATAAGCTAGACTAGGTCCACTTTTAATTGCATTGGAGAACACTTTTTTATAGACTAGGTCTATTTCTTACATGGCATGTAACTTTTTTCTAAGAAACCCAAAGCATTGTGGGTGCTCTTAGAGCCTAAGTGATAGGTTGGCATGCTTGGGAAAATAATATGGCAAAATTACATGTTTTGTTATTAGACTTGAGTTGATTTTAATTTACTTCAACCCAAAAAAAATTAGGTTCGGACTATTCATAAATATGTTGATTATTATGGTCATGCTACATGTATTAATTGCATTTTAATATCATTTTTTATTATAACCATTGAATTGTAAATATGTTTTAAAAGTCAATATTTTTTTACCAATTTTATATATATAATATATCAAATTAATCATCTCTTGTTGAACTTCAATTTAACATCCATATTGTATGTATAAAAAATCTCAATTATATTTATCTTTATAACAATAATATAATTGTTTCAACAATTAATTAGAAAATTAGAATTATTTATCAATTGATCTATTTATAGTTCAAGTATAGTTATATGACATAAGTTATAAAAATTACTATAATATAACAATGTGAGTTGCACAAGTAGCAAGTGTCATTCTAAAATATATATTTTTATAAAAAAGTAAATAAAATTTAATATAATTTCTCTCATTAATTTTAAAATTTAAGAATAATTTTTTAACAAGTACCCGTGTTACACGGGTGCTGTACTAGTTTGGTCTAAATTTGAAAATATTAAGTTACTCAAACTATTGTTAGGCATGCTTAGACCAGCTCCAGTGCATCGCCACAATTTGATTTATCGCTGGAGTAGTGTCCAAATTTACTCCAGTGCTGCGCTGGATTTTGGCGTTACTTCAAAGTTGTGAACAGTTCATCGCTGGATGTAGCGATGCACTGTAGATAACTCTACAATTTTTTTATTTTTTATTTATTTATTTTTTTTGCATTGTTATTGATAAATTTTTGTATAATGTGTATTAATAAATGTATTTTTTTATGCTAAATAATTTGTGTAATGTATTTTTTATGCTAAATAATTTGTGTTTTTGTTTATTGATGTGTTATAATTTTATTTTGCAATTTTTTTTAATATTTAAATGATACCATATGAATAAAAATTTAACACAATACATTTTTCTACTATTCACCCTGTGAACTCAAGCTTCTCTAATTAAATGCTCGGAGCTCCAAAATACTCAATAAATGTCCCGCATGACATCGTGCCTGAATAATCTACACGTCTCAACTCAATTCTCGGTAAATCGAAGTCACACGCGACCCTGCGGGACCCACGTAAACGAATTTTTTTAAAAAAAAATTATTTTACTAATAATACCCTCAACTCGAGCTTCTCAATATCAATGCTCGGGGCCTCGAAATAATAAATAAACACCACAAATGGTTTCTCCTATTCTCGTGCTTTCTAGAATGCATTTTCGCTAATGCTCGGCTCGCTTAACGTGGGCCGACAGGGTTCTCGAAGTCGGGACATGAAAATAAGGCTCCTGCTGCTATTTGGGTAATAAACATTTATATAATATTAGATATTCATATATATAGCAAATTATTTGAAATAAAAATAAATAAAATATATTTTTATTGTTTGAGTAATTAACATTTTATATAAGATTAAATATACATATATACCAATTTATTTGATATAAAAAATGAATAAAAAATAATATATTTAATGTAGAGTAAAATGTAAAGATAAGGGCTGGAGATGAAGTCTGCGCTAGAGTAGAGATAAGGGCTGGAGATGACGTTAATTAGACAATCATACTTTTTCGACCATACTCAAACTGAATATCATACTTTTAAAAATAGAATAAACAAAAATAGACATTTTGAAGGATACTCGTACATTTGGGTCCGGGGCTGCTAACAGTTAATTGGAGACCCTTGGATTAAATACAATTAAAATGCATCCAAGGGTTAAAAATAGGAACAATTTTTAGCTGTAACAACGGCTTTTGAGTCCAAACTTGGAAGCTTTTATTAGCTCTGCTTAAACTTATCGAAAAATCGTCGGCTCTCTCGTTCACCTCAGCATCGCCCTCCGCCGCCCCCGCTCCCTCACCGTCGTCGGCCGCCTCGCCTCCACGATATTCCCCTCCTCGTCAAGCTCGTCGATTTCCTCATCCTGGCCAGGAGCTTCACCGGAAACAAAAATTAGTTCTTCTTCTTTATCAAAAGTCATGGCCGTTCAACGCATGCTAAGACGCTCATTTTGCTGTTCATGTTGGTCTCTTCATTATCCATTTCAAGAGATGTTTCCAGGCGAAGAAGAATTCTGTTTTGAAGCCAGTTCATGTCCAAACATTTATTCTTACATCCTTTTGCACATAAGAGATACACTTTTTTGGGGGTTTGAATTGTATAAAGTTACTAATGTAAACTTTTGAAATGGAAATTTGTTGTTTCTCTAGTTGTCAATAACTCGCATCGGTTTTTCGCATATTGTTATCTGCAATCAGACGTGTTTTTTTCCCTAAGATTTACATGGATATTTCAGATGCTTAACCATGATTCTACAAAAAGAGTTATTGAAGGTTTCTACTTTAACTACAATACTTAACAAAAATTGTATAATGGCTTTCCTTTTGGTGTATTTTACACTCTTTGTATGATCTAGAGTGGAAGTTGAGACTGATAAGTAACTATAATTAGGGAAAGGATATCTAGAAATGCTCATACAGAAAAAAAAAAAAAAAAAAAAAAAAAAAAAAAATTGAATCAAATAATGCTAATTGTTTTTTTATTTAGTATCATGTATGAGGTGTAAAGATGCAGAACAGAAAGAGTTTTTAGCCTCAGCATCTCCCTCCACCGCCCCTTCGCTTTTGTTGGCACTGTTGCTGCTCATGTTTTCGAGTTAAACTACGGAACTCAATAGTTCAACAACATGACATAGTCTCAAAATCCTGTAACAAATTGAAAGTATAGGGGGGGACCAAGAAAATAGGAAAAGAGTAGAGAAAGATTGCTCAAATTCTATGATGAGTTAGGAAGTGGCTTCATACAGCTTTCTAAAAAGCTACTTACACATGCTAACTTATAAATCCACAATGCTTATATGCTGGAAAAATTATAAGAAACATATAGCTACTTGGTAGATTTATGACATTACTTGGTGTTAATTCGTGACTTAAGGATTACAAAAATCACGGGGATGGGATTCATTCCCAGCTGATTCAGATAATGAGAGAACGATTGTTGGTTCACCTAAGAAGCTTGCCTTAAATTGTTGAGGGTTGGAATAGGTCAGAGGATAACGATTTACAACCTAGTCAGTTTGCTCGGTCACTTACCAAGGTACATATACATTGTCATTTGATCGTATTCGAAACTGGTTGTGTTTTCTTAAAAAATAACAAATAAAATTACCTTTACATTGATGCATCTCACTGTATTCACTTATTGGTTCAGGAAGTTGGATATCTTCTACGTACCTTAACCGAACATTTACTTGAAGAGGATGTTCAAGCTATTTATGGGTAATGCTCATCTCCAGTAGTCAAGTGGTGTGATATTTTTAACTGTTTTTGTACTTGTTTAATAAGTTTCCATGCACGGACAAGCTTGGTTTGCAGTCACGGTAACTTTTTTGTGCTTTGGTATTCCATTGTAAAATTAAATTAAAAGTTAAACCTTTAAGAACATATTCCATTTCCTGGTTTTGTTCCATGTGACAGTAGTGTTTGCATGCTAGTTGTGTAAATTAGCATCTGTTTGACTATCTGATCATTGCGCCATGTACTTCTGCAGGTAAGTTTTTGTTGTAATTATGCAGTCTCAAATTCATGATGCATATTCACGATTGGAGAGTCGAGCAACTAAAAGTTTGTTCTTATTTTTAACCCTTGGATGCATTTTAATTGTATTTAATCTAAGGGTCTCCAATTAACTGTTGGGGCTGCTGTAAGTTTGCCATACCAGCCCCTCAGACCCCGTACATTTTGCTAAAAAGATATGATAGTTCAACCCGTCTAATGCTTAGGCTTATTCTTTTTTCTTTTTTCGAAAATGCTTAGGCTTATTCATTAAACTTGATAATGCATATGGGACACTGAACATCTACTCATCAAACGGATTGTAAGCTTGCTGTCGCAATGGCCTTCCGTCAGAAACTGTGGCCACAGAGCAAATTACTTTCTCCTTTCGATAAAACAACTCTATCTAAGCAGTACATAGAGGCTGAAGCCCTCACTGCATACATCCACAAATCGAAGAAAAGCACATCAACTATAGCCTGATCTGCAAATTCCCATGCTCAAAACAACCTTAAATGTTTCATTCAACAACAATGGAGTTAAGACATTATTGTGCTTGCCGTTTGTTCGACTTTGGAACTTTTTCGCTCTTCGGCTTCAGTTCCTGGGGGTTGTTTGGCTGGCTTGATTGAGGTTCTTCAGGAAGAGTAGTGAGCAGAAATTTCTTGGTTGAGCCAATATGGTTGCAGATTTGCTTCAGCATACGTCGACCCCTCATCCACTTCAGCATCAATTTTAGGTGCGTTTTGCTGTTTAATCCACCTATTCCAGCATCCTGCAGTATTATTATTAATCAGAAGTATATTTCATGACGATGGCACAGAATACTAGGCGAAAAAGAAAAAGTAAATCGATGAATTATAATGAAAATTTGATTTTTACTAAAGACAAAAAGAATATTAGGTGGATCAACATATTGGGTATCCTGTGATTATATGGAACTGCTAAAAATTTTCATTAAGGTTCACACTTCAATAAATTCCGTCAAAGTGCGGTTATACTTATACATCAGCAGTTTGTATATTTGACACACTGGACATGATTGACAATGCTGTTGTGATGCTAAAAAGTTTAGACATGAGAAACACAAAGTGGCATAATTTACAATCCGAAGCCCACAAGCTATACATGGAATTAAGCATTTATAAATCAGAACTAGGCATTTATGGGATGTTATACAACAGGTTGTACAAAAGGGGAGCACTTAATTTGAGCAATCAATTGGGAGTATATAATCAGAATTTACCACAACCACCCCTCAAGCTCTTGCAGCCTCAAATTTGAACTCAATCCTTTTATTTAACTTCAAACGACTAAAAACATTTCCGAAGAATGCATCATAAAGTTGTTGTTTTAGATTTCATAACTAGTTTCCTTCAAACATAGCTGTTAAAAAAGCCGACTTAGAACGGGCGGCATTGGTGATACGAAAAATGTCTGCAGGCCAACAAAATAAATTTTAACGGTTATTTACTGACAATTTACATAAAGTGTTAAAGCTACGTGACAGTGAAAAATATGTCTTATATCACTTAATTAACTTGAGAACTAAAACAAATTCGGGGCGAGGGATAAATCTAAATTAGATCAAAACTACCTTTGACCAACTTCAGATTGAGTTCAAAACTACCCAAAAACCCAGTGACCACCATCTCCTGCCTCTCAGATTACTCTCTCTTGTAAAGGTATCTTTCTTTTTTTTCTTTTTTCTTTTCTTTTTTTTTTTCTCTTTGTTCTTTTCTGTTCTCTTTTGTCCATTGCAAATGGAGCTGGAAGAGTCATTGTTGACAATTCTCCTGGCATAGTGCTAATAATGGACTAGATCAAAATGGCTCAATTAAATTCTAGTGCTTCTTCTATTAGTGAAGTTTCAAGAAAAAATATATCAAACGACGCAATGCACCTTGGGTCGCTACGGAAACAGCCTCCTTGTATAATTACAAGGGTAAAGTCTGCGTACAACTGACTCCCCAGACCCCAACCAGCTGGAAATATACGGGGTATGTTGTTCTTTTCTGTTCTCTTCCATCAGGCTCTGTATTTTCTTTCTTTGTCTAACTGCCCTTTCATTGTCTTGTTTAAATTCAACGGGTAACAAATTAAATACACAGACCAATACAAAAATGTAGTACTGAGTACACAAACAAAAAGTTCATGATAATTTTCTTGCTGCCCCTAGCCCAGGTAGCTCGTGCAAATAAAATGATAGATCTCCTGAACTCTCTAATTTACTAGACTAACTAACAAGTGACCTTCAAATTTCAAAATTTTCCTCTCTTTCTTGGACAGTATACCAATCTAGTCATACTAAAACCAGCGAATTCTAGAGATTCTTAGATCTCATCATACTCGATAACAAATCTTAACATAACATATCAATCAACAAAGATACCACGCACACCTAAGTATAACAACCAGCATCTCAAATTATCAACAAATCTGAGGTGACACACACGAAGCTGGCAGGCAATCACAATATGAAATAGTTGACAGTAAAACGATCAGCTACTACAGATTAGCAATAGGTAAACCAGTTTTCAATTCTCATCGTCAGAACGCTTCATATTAACAGCACAGAACCGGCCCTTTTAGACCATTAGACGGCAAGAGTTTGAGGCTTGCTTCATTAACTCAGTTCTTGACACGACAACCAAATTTCCTCATTATCAGCACCACGTGCAATTGAATACAATTTTCTAACCTGAACCTACTAAACCGAAAAGACAAGAACACAAAGTAAAGTGTCAACTGAAATTTCCCAAAACCCACTTGCGCCACAACTAATCCAACGAATTTGAGGTTAAAATGGAAGCCATATTCTGGAATTGATCACACACACCTCTCTCCATATCAGCCCGTGTAACAATCCAAAATAAACAAATAAATAAAATTACAGGAGCTCATAAATCGGAGACCCATTGAGTTAAAACGGTACCTTGGCGTGGTTCCAAGTGCTTCCGATGGAGAGAGGGCCATGGCTCTTTATGACGCCATATAGATCTTCGGCGATGGAGGCTGCTTCTTGATATGGTACCCTAGGGTTTATCTTCCTCAGATTTGGGGCGCGCTTTCTTGAGCTTGAAGAGAAGTGCCTCACCATCGTCGCCATTTTCATCATTGAATTTCCATTGCTGTTCCACATTTTCAGTTCTCAAACCAACAAGGATTGTTCTTGCTCTCTGTTCTCGTGCCAGAGCCAATTGGAACAAAAACCCTTGTTAAATTTTCAGATTCGAACGGTGTCTGTTGTTTTGTGAAATGACAAAAATACCCAATGTGTGTGTGTGTGTGAAGAATATAAACTTTCTTCTTACATTTTTCACCAGGATTATAACTTATATAATAATAAGATAATTTAAAAATTTTAAACATTAGTAAAAATAAACCGTACAAAACTATTTAGCTGCATATGAAACACTATATTGGTTAAATAAAATGTAAAATAATGTAATTTTTATAATTTTGAAGGATCATGACTAATTAATCAGTTGAAAAAAATATATTAAATTTACTATTTTAAGGGGGGTTTTTTGGCTATACCATTAACACCAATTTTACTTAAAAAATAACCACCCAATGAGATAATAAAACCAAAAATATTAATTTTAGAATTAAAAAATTGAAGAAAAAAATTTACTATACAATTTTTTACTTTTTTTAACTTGTACACTTAGTTAGTTTCAACAAAAACTATTAAATATTAAAATAATTAAAAATACCTGTAATTATTATTTGATTAATATGAAGGTAATGGTTTTTACCTTAATTGCCCTAAAAAGGGAGTGGGATCATTTAATATTTTGTCCCTCTTTATAGAATATATATAAAAGAAAAATGGAATTGTAACTTTTTTAAGGTGAAAATAATTGAGGTTTTATTAATTGGTTTGCTAATAATTATATATATATATTTAGAACAATCAGAGAAAAATAATCATAATAAAAATAATTTTAAGCTTGGGAACTCCATTAATTAATACATAAAGTATGATATGATTTTTCATAAAATTTCACATTTAATTTCTACATATTTTTAAATAGTAAAAACAAATTATGTTGCATAATATACTAACTAGTAACTATATATGGTTTCTCATTTTAAATACATTTATAAAGGCACGACCAGAAGGGGGTAATTTGTAAATGAGTAGAACAAAGTTTGAATTTCTTATATTCGTTTCGAATGTGGCTCATTGACGAAATAAATAGATAAACGAACTTGACTACAAACGACGAAAATAATCAAGCCTTAACGAGTCAAAATTGAATTTTGACGAAAAAAAACTTTCAAAAATTATATAAAATTTTATATTTACGAGTCAATTCAAGCTCGAACCTTAACCAGCCGAACTAAACGAACAATTTATTTTTCTTTAGTCTATGGACAAATATGACTCGGTCAAATACTTTTTTTACCCCGAAAATCGACTCCATTAATCAATCCTTCATCCTCGCGACCTTTCCCCGTCTTCTGCGGTGCGGTTGTCTATCTGCGGTTCTGTTTGGTGCTCTCATTCGTGTGAGATGATTTTGTCCGCCTACAGTTTTGTGCCAGGTTTATCCTCGACCAATCTTAACGATTTTGATTATGTTTTCTGTTTTTCTGAAACTGTGTTTCTGATTTTATAACCAATGTGGATGATTTGGGCAAGCTTGTGATTTGTACCTTTACTGTTTGTGAGAAGGTTTGTGAGCCAGTTTTAGAGGTAAGGAATTCATTTAATATTGTTCTTGCCCGTTAAGGTTGTGTTATATGTGTTGTGCCTGCTTCAAAATTGCGTTAGATTTGCTGATTTTAAGGTAAATGGGTAAGCTTATGTGTATGTTATGCTAACAAGGGATGTTTATATGGCCACAATCTGCATCAGGAAACCCTTACCAGAAAAAATTGCTCCTCGTATATTTTACGCAAGCTCTTCAAAATTTTCCATTATTACATATGATATGATATAACTGCAAGAGCAACAAATGCCTAGGACTGATCGTGTGTATGACCCTTCGCAAACTTGTGTCGAGACACCAAGAATCTGAACTAGTTTAGTTTGAGACGGTGAATTTACTTCAGTCGGTTCCCCAGAAAGAAAAAAAAA
>CACSLK010030875.1:1163132-1174072 GCA_902706635.1 Striga hermonthica | reverse complement strand
AGCATTTCCGTATGATCGATCGTGTTGCAACTTTGTCCTCAAGTTATCAAAAATTGGACCTTCTGTTTTCCTGTCAAAATTTTAGTTCTAGGGCGTTATCGAAACGGAGTTTTAACATAGCCGTCAATATTTTTACGTCTCGGCATATGCAAAATTAATACTCCCTCCTATTTTTTTTAAATGACATTCTAGCTTTATCAATTATTTGTCAAATAAATGTCATTTTGGATATTTTCTACATATTTTTCCACTGTTACCTTCATTTAGCTAATAAATACATTACTCTTTTTATATTCACTCTTCTTTTTTTTTTCTCAAAACATTCATCTCTATCCTCGTTAAATAAGGTTATTATTGACAAAAAAAATTTTCTTAATTAACTGCAACTTTTCAAAACGACATATATTAAAAATAGGAGGTAGTACTAAATAAAATTTTTTTTTTCAAGATTAGTCAATTACTAACCAGTTTCACATTTTTTTTCATTTATTGAGTATACATATATTGTTTATTAATTATTAAAGGTTACAAACTAAATAGATAAAATTATTTATCTCTTGTTTATGCTTAGTAATAATGTTGCCAAATTCTATTATTTATATAAAGAGTCATTAAATAAAAAAAAATAAGAATAAAGTAATACATATATATTTTCCAATAATTTCGATAATACTAATAAATAAATAAATATATATATATATATATATATATATATATGTGTGTGTGTGTATGTGTGTGTGTGTGTATGTGTGTGTTTGAGTATATATATATGTTACATTTTTCAAAATTTCAATAATACTTGGATACAATTTACTCACCAAAAATAAAATATTTATATTTTTTACATTATATCATCACAACAAATATTATTTTTATGTTTTTGTTGTACTAATATTTTTAGTTGGTAATAAATAAATATTTATTTTATCAATGTTTTAAAAGACGATCAAAGCTAGCAATGTTCAAATAGGATTGCAAAAATACTAATAAATTTATTTATTTTATCGTTATGCATTCTTCACAACATACATTGTACTACCTCCTATTTTTAATATATGTCGTTTTGAAAAGTTGCACATTAATTAAATTATTTTTTTGATTTGTCAATAATAACTTTATTTAATGAAGATATAGATGAATGTTTTGAGAAAAAAACAAAAGTGGATGTGAAAAGACGTAATATATTTATTAGCTAATTGAGTGTAATAATGGAAAAATATGTACAAAAGATCCAAACGAAATTTATTTGGTTAATAGTTGATAAAGCCAAAATGACATTTAAAAAAAATATGAGAAAGTATAAAATACACTATATTACACAGAAAATGTTAAATGATCACTCGAAAAAACTAAAATTGCAATTTAATCATTTGGGACAATATTTTCGATTTTCTCAAAATAAGCTAAAGCCAAAAAATTCAAGAGCTTTGCTGGTGAGATGCGAATCTTTTGTGACCTAAAAGTGTCTTAATTTAAATACATAAATAAATAAATAAATAAATAATAAATAAATAAATAAATAAAACTGTCTACTTGAATTTTCCCTTTATTTTTTCTATTCTTTGAAATTTATTTGACTTTTCTAGTGATTTTGTGAAGAAATTTAGAAAATACGAACATGGTTCGACATGTTCACTCGGCTATTATAGGATATATATTACCTTTAGAAATATATGACTCCTAAATATTATTAATATTTATAATGTCATTATCCCACCTTTTCACTATAATTAATGTCGATTTCAATCACAATCGCACCTTATTGAACATTTGCCTACTCAAACTCTATACTAAACCCCACTTCTCGAGACTTTATTAATTAAAATCATTATCTTGTATATAGGTTCTAGATGAAGGTAATATTCATTTAAGTTGTCATTGGTCAATAAAGTCTTTTTTTTTTTAATAATGATTGAGTAATATACTAAGTTGGTCATTCACTCATAGTCATAGGTACTTTTGCCAAGGGAAGATTAAATTATCCTTGTATTAGCATAGATACTATAAGGTTAGTGTATTATTAATACATGCCGTTGAGATAGATTTAGGTCGGTTTTGCTATGAAACAAACCGTTGGCTTCATAGCGAAGCCAACCTTCTATATACAACAAGTAAATATACCATATTTTCTGATTACTTAAATAACACTAATAATTTTATTAATATGGTATGGTTTACTTGTTGTATATAGAAAGTTGGCTCCACTATAGAGTCAACTGTTGACTTTAGAGCAAAACCGAGATTTAGGTTTTTTCCATTACAGAGTTTACAGATTTTTGAGAGCCTTAACAGTTGACACTTGACAGCGGGCTTAACAATGATTTCCTACAATTGCAAGAACTACAGAAACTAGCCGTGGGGGATTTTTGGAAAAGTTTGAGACGTGGCCAAAACCCAGGCCGGGCCAAATTGAATACACCAGGATTCTTTTAAAATCCCAAATATGAATACACACACCCCTTTATGTTTTTGGTGTTTGTTTGGCTTTCACTCTTGATACCAACGATGGAAAAAATAAAGAAATAAATAAAATAAGGAGGTTTATCCATGATGAACTTGTCAATCGTTAAGTAGCTATCAATAAATTTTTGGTGATTGTTGATGCATAGCCCGACTAATCTGGTGTAAGCCAAACTCAAGCAGGGAATAACATACTAAACATCATGTAATATGATCCGGATTACATAGTGAAAGGTCCATGCAAGCACTACTTACATCCAGTAAAAAGGCGGAAATGAAACGGAGAGGGTTCATGATCTCAAACATCATCAAAGTACTTCTCCTCGGCATCTTGATTGGCTTGTTTCATCCAGTGATCATCCAAGGTCTCATTTTGATCGATTTTTGAGTAGTCCACGTGCTCCTCATCTTCACCTGTTAAGAACTTTTGCTGCATTATCCGAGTGAATTGGTCCATGCGGTCTTGCATTTTCTCCACGGACAAAGTGTCTGCCTCTCGTTCTCCAGCTCCCGACTGCACGTTATAATCCCATCAGACTACACTCGATCAAAAAGTAACAACACTAATCAACATTAATCAAAACATATGAACGTCGTCAGTAACACATCCAATTTGGCACCCAGATAGGAGCATGATTGTGTCAAATACAGCAAATGTTCTAATTTGATGGACGAGTTTTCATAAGATCCTAGGAAATGAGAAGGGTTGACGCTTTATTTCTTTATAATCCACCGTGGCCATACGCAGGAGAAGCTTCTTCAGGTGAGGAGCTACATAAAACATCCATGATCTCAACATCTAGTAAGTCAGGTTCCTCTTGCTACCACAATTTAAACAAATTTACGACAACGTACGAGGCTTTTGTTTTAGCATGACTTAATAAAAAGGCGCAGAACATTGTATGGTCAGGATGGAATATGTTTCGAAAAACTAATCTAAAATCATTCCAGTGGACCACATCAAAGTTCATGTAGAGTGATACATCTCTGTGCTAGGAGGCTACAAATTGACCAAAAAAAATAATAAATATCTGACACCATCGTCAACTGAATATTTTGTCATTACATTCTTTTTCTAATAGGAAACAATTACTTTATTCAAGGAAAAAGGAAACTGCAAATGGGCAGATGACTCCTAACAAATAGAACCGATAAAGCACAATACTCACAATTTCAGCACATTGACAGCGCAGTTTCTATTTTCATATTACTTATAACAACTTTTAATCGACATAGATATTAATCGAGGATTCATGTAGAAAACATATCTCAATACCCATATCAAGAAACCAATGTTAGTTACTTCACCAAATAGAGGGTAATGATGATTTAGTGTCAAATGCTTATGAATTGTGGGTTCATACAATTAAGGTGTGATTTATTGCACATCAAACTTAATTCTCTCACCACTAACAACTTAGATGGAGTCACGGAGGACTAAGAATCACACAAAAACTATATAAGAATATTGAATTAGTACCAACAACAGTGCTTAAAAAAACAATTTTTACCTGATGAGCATGGGAGCTTCTATTAGGGAGGTCAACTGCTACGCCTTCCATATTTTCCAATGTCTCCTTCTCCACTGTGTCTTCTCTTTCGATTTCATCTTTTTCCTCTTCATCTTCCTCTTCCTCTTCCTCTTCCTCTTCCTCTTCCTCTTCTTCCTCCTCCTCTTCCTCTTCTTCCTCCTCCTCTTCCTCTTCTTCCTCTTGTTGTTGCATGTCACTTTCATTCCCGACCCACTCACTCTGAGCCACTCCCAACCTTTGCTGCTCGCCTCTGATCTTCTGCACCAACATGGCTTCCTCTGACCGCCTCATGAGTGTCTCGGACCACCGCTCCCCGGGCCTCACCATATTCCTCCCACTCGAGTCCTGAAACTTCCCTACATACAAATGATGCAAGTATGGCTCCCTTTCCCTCATTGCATCCTCCGAGAAGTAATGCCCGTCCAGCATCAGCTTGTCCATGTAGGCCAATCTCCGGTTCTTTATCTTCACCGATGCAGACTTCCGCTCCTCCTCCGTAGGGTCGATTATGCTTCGGAGGTGATTTAAGTGCCAATTGATTTCATAATCGTCCTTCAACACGTTGAACTGATTGAGCTCGTCGAGCGATAACTTTGATCCGTAACGTTCTGATATTTATCAACTCAGATGTCAACCACAAAATTTAAGCGCAAAATCAAAGATTCAGATGAAACTGTACCCAAAAAAAAAAAGTGGATTCAATGTACTCGTTGTTACAGTAGCACCAGTAGAATCAATTGCAAGCTACTTCAATCTGAAACCCTAAAAAAATGCTGCGCAACAATCTACAGGCAAAAATGCAAACATCTGAAAATTAGGTTGCATATATAGATTACATACTTGTCCTTCAACACGTTGAACTAAGTGAGCTCATCAAGCGATAACTTCGATACGTAACGCTCTGAAATTTATCAACTCGGATGTTAAGCACAGATTTTAAGCTCCAATTCAATGATTCAGATTAAAATTTTGCATTTTTTTTAAAGGCTTGGATTCAGTGTACTAGTTGTTAAAATAGCCTCAGTAAATTCAGTTACAAGATACTGCAATCCAAAACCCTATAAAAAATGCTCGGCAGCAAGAGATGAAATCTACAGGCAAAAACTGCATAATATGCAAACAGAAAAAAGTGAGTTAATCGGCGATAGCGACGATGAGATTGAGTTGAGAAGTACCCAAGAAGACGGCGGCGTCGGTGGAAAGGAGGTGGAGAAGGAGGGCTTTGCGTTGGGAGGGGTCCGCGGCGGCGGAGGATTGTACCTTGCGGGGAAAGTACAAGTCGTCGATGCGAGACAGCCTCTCCGTGATGCTTTCACTAGCTTCGCTGCCGATTGTGCCGCAACTTGACTTCGCCATTGCATTCCCTATTTACAGACGGTCGTTTGTACAAAATATATGTACATATATGAGTGATAGATATATGTCGGTTCAAATTGGTATAAGTTGGTCGGAGCTCAGCTCGTGGCGGCGAGGCGCCTGTGGATGCCTACTGGATTTCGATACGTGTTATATTCCGTGTTTTACCCTCAAAATGGCTGTGGTTAGGGGAAGTTCATCGTCTTCTTCATCCCATTCTTGATATATATCTTTTTTCCTCTCCTTGTTATTGTGTTTTTGGGCTAGAATATTTATTAATATTTATAAATCAAAATTTTTTTATTAAATGATGTTTATAAGTGAAATACATACATATTGTACTTATATTAATTTATTACAAATATTATATACAATTTAAATTGTACAAAATTATATGAAAACATCTATTTAAAACTAATACTCATCCGTTGCACATAACTGATGATAAACTATATTATATTCGTTTCAAAATATGTGTCATTTCAAATTTTTTATTCAGAAATTCTACAACGTGATTCTATATATGTTAAAAAGTTATAATATATTTTAAAACATATGTAAATAATAAGTATAAATATGTAACTTATATAGTATCGTTAATTAAAATAATTTTTTTTAATAAAATATCCAAATCGAAAAATTTAAGTAGTTGAGTAAAAACAATCAGTCATATGATTTTTTTATGCCAAAAAACTCGACACTCTCTCATGCTAAAAAAATAACAGCGCATTTCACACAAAAATTATTTGAAAATATCATAACAAAAAATGAATTAACTCGTGAACCACTAAATAAATAAATAAAAATGACCATAATTTTTTTTTATCATCGACACACGCACATCCCCTATATAATTCTCGAATGCGCTGAGCCTACGTGGCTGTTTCTGGTGCTTCGGAATCATACTTGGCGAAGAATCATTTTTCGTAATTAGGTTTGGACGAATAATATTGATATATTAATAATTAATAATCTAGGTTCGGACATTCCATAAATAATATTAAACTAACTTAGGTATTTTAATATCATTTGTACTAATATAACCCTTTAATTTTTTATAATTTTATATAGTGAGACACTAAGTGACTAATATATCTTTGACTTTTGATTTGTTTCTTTCAATTAGCTATTGAATTATAAATGTATTTTAAAAGTTGATAACTTTTGTATTTCTTATCGGTCTTACATATATAATATATAAAATTAATAATCTTTTCATGGTCTTCGATTTGACATCAATATTGTATATATAAAATAAATAAATTATATTTATCTTTATAATAATAAAAATAATAATATTTATTAAAATTTATTAGAAAAATAAAATTATTTCTCAGCTGATATATTTATTTAATGTAGTTATATGTTGTAAGTTAAAAAATAATTATAATATAACACAAATAAGTCACACAAATAAAAATTGTCATACTAAATATATAATAATATATATTTTTATAAAAGGTATTTAAATTTTTAACTACTTTTCTCATTAATTTTAGATTTTAAGGAAAAAATTAGCAAGCACTCGTGTGATACACGGACATTGTACTAGTTATATCAAAATATCCGTTAATATTAGTTTTTCAGAGTTACAGTAATTTTATTATGTTGATTTCATATGAAATATTAAAATAAAAATGAAATTCATGCCTAAAAACCACTATATTGGCCTACATATTACAGAAAAAATACACAATATATTGATTAATTTTTCAACAAATTTGAATTTCGTACCAAGGAACAGTCATCAAGTAACCTAAATAAATTTGCTCACTTTATAGCCTACTAGTATTTGATCATGTGCGTTTGCACATGTATAAAACACGTATTTTTGTTTGTACTAATTAATAAGACATGTACTTCTATCATATAAAAATTATTACTTTTTCTTAAGTTATTTTTATCATTCAAAATTAATTGAGATTTAAATTTTATTTTAACCATTAAATGTTTACATTAGTAACATGAATAAAATAATTTATATATTTGTGGCATATATTAAGAAAATTAACATAAATAAAAAAATATTGGTGTTTCTGCTATTTAGAAAAACAAAAATATGTGCCAATCATATTTTTCTTCAACAATGCAACCATAGCGGTTACAACTCTGAATGTGTCAATCAACTTTAAGTTACAACATTAGCCGTTACATATTTGAATATTTTGCTACCAAATTTAGAATTAATTTAGTAATTTATTCAACAAATAAATAATAGAAAATATATTGATGGGTCTGCTCTCAGATCTGGAACGGTTTAATGAGAAAACGTCCGGATCTGGGATGAACCGGTATGAGTGAGCTTAGATCTGGCCTGATGACCTTCGAGCCGTTGCTGGACCGCACGAACACCTGCAAGAACTCAACGCCGGAGGGGTTCCCGGCGTAGAGCCTCCGACGCTCAAGTCAGTATGTGGAAGATGAAGAAAAACTACTTTCAGAGAGCAGCAGCAATGGAGGAATGTGTAGAATGAATGGGAGTTAGGGTTTTTGGATTACCTCAGTCCTTTATATAGGAGTGCAATACTTACCTGAAGTCTCCAAAATGCCTCGGCCGACTTAATGGAAATGTCCAGAATACCCCGGTCGGTTCATATTCCGCCTACTTCCTAGTCAGCATCTAGATCCTTCCTCAGCTTCCTTCTTATCCTTAACTCTTCTCCAATATGCTGAGGTGTGTCGAAGTTGTCAAGAGCCACGACCCCCTAAACTCCTTCAGTCGACCTGAGATATCGTGTCGAGTCGACTAGGCTGGGGTCATCCGTTAGTGGACCTTAACACGTCTGACCGTTGTCTTGCCAGAGATCGACTTATCTTAGTCGACAGGTGCACGTCGACTTGGTCGAGAGCCGGGGCTCTTGCCTGATTATCGTGGAACTTTGCTGGTCAAGTCGACTGTGTAGGAGTCGACTCGATGATTTCGAACCGTGATGGTTGTTGAACCGTTCAACGGCAGTAGTGCTATATCATCTAGTCCCCCCCAAAATTTACTCGAAGCTATTCTGAGCTTACGAGTAGATTGTGTCGTCTGGATGCTTCTCTCAAAACCTCTCATGTGTCCCGTCATCGATTGTTACCCTGGGTCATGCCTACTCGCTACCTCGACTTGTAACATGACTTGTCTACGCGAACTTTTACTTAATTAGATAAGTCTGGATCTTTTTGAATTTCAAAATTCAAAAAATAGGGTCTTTGAGCATTGATAGGACGTCTTATCTCTCCGCCGCTTCGTATTCCGTGCATCATCTCAACCGTTGAATACCACTTTAATCTGAGGGTCAGTGTTTCTCTGCTCCTTTTATAAATATCCCTCCTTTCTTCCCTTCTCCACTTTCCGCACTCATCTGCTCTGAAACTTCTGTTTTTCTTCGGCAAACACAGCTTT
This sequence comes from Striga hermonthica, assembly GCA_902706635.1. NCBI lineage: Eukaryota > Viridiplantae > Streptophyta > Magnoliopsida > Lamiales > Orobanchaceae > Striga > Striga hermonthica. The sequence goes on along the minus strand of CACSLK010030875.1, from coordinate 1,165,339 downwards.
CCGGCGTTCTTATTTTCCGGCGTCCTTCTCCGGTTTCTCAAGACTTTCCGTCAAGCATCATGAGTATGCGTAAGTTTCCTTTATCTGTTCGACTTGTTTCCGTATTTTTGAGATAAGAACACGTTTTATTTTTCTGGGTAAATTGTCTGAAAACAAGAACATCTTTCATTTTTTGGAATTGTATGCGACTTTTCTGGTGATTTTCTTGTTAGATCTCTTAATTGTAAGTTTTCCATCCATCTTTTTAAGTGTTTTTTTTTTTTTTTGGTCCTCTCATTATGAGGTCGACTCTCTTTCCTCTTGACCTTGTTTGGCCAAGTCGAATCGACATAGGAGCTACTTTTACTATTTCTTGTCCCTCTTCCTGTCGCCGAGACGCTTCTCGTATCATCACGGTTACTTTGCTGCCCCTCTTTGAACCGAATCACGGTTTTTAATAACTTTTCTTGATTGCCGTTCTCTTTTTTTTTTAGATCCCAATCTCGACCCTGCTTCTGATCCCGTCTCTGGCTCTCTTGGCCGTGAAATCGATAACTATTCGGGTTCGGACTCTGTTCATCCGAACGATGTCGACCCGTGTTCTTATTGGAACGCCGAGCCGGAGGACTTCGTCCATTCGCCTGTCTCACCTTTCGGTATCGATTTGGCTGTATATAATCAGGCGTTACTTTCGGGCACCCTTTGTGAGGATCCCGAAACTCTCAAAACCCTTGAGTCTTCTCACCCCGACTTGGGTCCTAGAGGTATTTTTCGCTAGACCTTTCGAATATCATAATTCGCGCGGCCCGCTCTGTTCCTTTATTTGATCATTTCCCTTAATCGCGTCTGCAATTATAGCACGTTTGATGGTGAGTTCTTACTGCCGTTTTTCTTGTGTTCCTGCAGCCGAAATCGATGGCTTCAGAGAGTTCAGCGGCCTTCCCTCGGATTGGGCTGTAGTCGCTCCTAAGCCTGAAGACGACTTTCGTCACCCTCCTAAGGGTTGTTTTACTTTTTTTGTAGATCAAATAATGTCGGGCCTGCGTTTCCCGATTCAACCTGAACTGCTGTCGTTAAGTAATCTTTTCGATATACCAATAAACCAGTTCACCCCCAACTCTATTCGAATAATGGTAGCCTTCATAGTTGTTACCCGTATAGTTTTAGGTAATTTCCTTCCCGAGTTTTTTCTTTACTGCTACGGGTATAGGTTTAGCAAGGGCGCTCATTGTCTGGGCCGTCGAGTAGGCGTTACTTTTCTTAACGACCTCTCTTCCAACATTACCCAATGGAAAACTAAGTATTTCTTCATTCGACCTGCTCCCGGCCAATATCCTTTCTCGAATGAGTGGATTACCCATAAGAAAGAACAACGTAAGCGTCCCAGCTCTTCACAGTTTGGTGACATGCTAGAGGAGTTAAATAAACATGTATGGAGCTCTCGTCGACTTACTAAAGATGCTTCTTTACTTAATCATGTTGGTATTTGTATTGACAAAAGTGCTCCCCGCCTTAACAATCCTCGTAAGTCTCTGTTTGTCATCATTTTCTCCGATTTGTTTGTTTGCACTTTTGCCTGTTCGTCTTGGAATATACGTAAGGCTGGTGTGTGTGTTTGTATTGATAGTCCCCCTTTTTTTTCTCTCTTTTTTTTTAGTAAAAGCATTGGCCCGTTTTGAGAAGAAGGCTAAGACAGCTGGCGAATCGCTTGGAGGCGGCTCGAGTTCTGTTGCTCCATCGGCGGCGGTCGAGACGACTGCCTCTAAAAAATCCAAAGTTGTCCTGCCTTCAACCGTTGTGTTAGGCAGGTCGTCGGATCCTTCCCGCAAGATGTCTCACGACCAGAGGGACAAAGCCTCGGCCCCTGGCTCTTCAAAACGCCCGAAGGGGAAGGAGTCGACTGCTGTGGTCGACACAACGGTGCCCCCGGTTGCGGGGGGTACGGGGCAGCCATCCCCCCTGAGGGTTCAACCCATAACCCTTCAACAACCCTCTCGGCTCTATGGCAACCCTGACTCCCTTCAGATTCTTAATTATCTTCAGTCGGTTCTTCCTGAGGACGACCAAGTCCGGACCGATGGAGATCCCTGTCTTCGGGCCCGTTATGCGGCTCGGCTCATTCCTCGGGTAAGTTTATTCCTCGTGCTTTTCTCCCTTTTCTTCCTTATTTCTAGTCGGCTTACCGCTGTACCTGTTCGCTCCCTTCTTTTTCTCTCTCTCTCTTTTTT
>CACSLK010030875.1:1129587-1140484 GCA_902706635.1 Striga hermonthica | reverse complement strand
TAATACGAAACGACAACACGATGTTTTTTTGTATTAGTTCAAAGCTTAGAAAATAGTTGATTTTGTTTGGACAGAACTCAAAACTCCAAAGTCTAACAGAAACAGAACGCATACTAGCGACATTTCTTCTTTTGTACTTGACTCGCCGCCAATGCCGACCTGGCTCGCGTCAGACCTCTAGTCACCACTTAATTCACTCAGGTACTTTTTTATATGAGATTTTTTAGATATTAAATTAGGTCACTTAGTTTAGTTGTAGTATACCACCAGACATAGTTAACGGCCCCGGAAGATTCGCGAGGAGCTTGACTTGATGATCTTTATAGGTCGACTGGTCTACCTAGTGAATGTAGCGTGAGCTCATTTAAGATAGTAGTCTACCTCAAAATAAGTCGGATGAGTTAGAAAGTTTGACCATTTGATAAAGAAGACTAAGAGATAAGAGGGAATATTATGAAGATAAAAGCCACACGTGGATTGGACCACGTGGCATAACACAATTGGGCAGTTCGGGTAGTAAGAACGCGCTGTTCGGGTACTTTGGGCAGTCCATTCAGGTTGTTTTTGGCAACAAGGTATCATCTCTTTATATAAGTGAGTGAGATATGACAATATTATATTACACACTCTCTACACTTACATAATGTTCATCTTCTTCTATATCTTGCTAAATTAAGCATTTGAGACTCTTCACCGAAATACCCCCGGTGTCGAATTTTTGCAAGTATTGAAGGTCATCAATCGGCGCAGGAGGTAGATCAACTCAAATCCAGTCGATCGAGGGTAATTTCATACAATAAATATGTATAGTATTTGTACAAAGTAATTAAATGGTACAGATATGTTATATGTGACGAAAATATTCAAAACTGATACCGACATCGTTTAAACGGTTCGATACCGATAATAGTACAAAAATAAAGAAAACGTAACCTTATTATTCGAAATCAGACCATTTTGATACCAGAAAATTCAATTTCTTTTGTATTAATTATAATTTATCTTGTAATATTAAGTTTTTTTTTATAAGTTTCGTGCATTTGCACATGTAACCGTACTAGTTATTATTACTACTAATATATATTAATTTATAAAGATATAATGGTATTTATTTGAAATAGCAACTAAAAGTTAGTAAAAAAATATTTGGTTCCCACCTAAAAATTCAGATTTACTGAATTAGTTAATTTTTTTTGGCCAAAATTTGAAAAATTCCGCCAAATTAATGTAATTAATGTACATAATCATTTATGTCAAATATTGCGGCTATTACATTTATTAGTTGCATGATTTAAATTTAGAATATAATATATTGAAAAAATTTCAGTTATTACCTTTATTAGTTGCATGGTTTAAATTTCTTATATAATATATTGAAAAAAATAAAAAAAAGTTATTCAAAATATAAAATAAAAAATAATTATTAACAACTTACGAGTCAATATTATTTTGGACGTAAACCAAATAGTCAATTATTTATATTTTATTAAATTAGCCAATAACTTACGTGTCAATATTAAGTTAGACGTAAATGAAATAATCAATTATTTATAGTTTTAGTAAATTACTCAACTATTTAATTTTGTTGATTTGAATAATTTATGCAAAAGTAATTATTTTAAGTAATGAAACAATATAAGTTTTATATTTATACTTATTATTCACATAAGATGTTAAATATATGATAACATTTTACCAATATAACTATTATATGAAATAAATTTATAGTCAAATCAAATTTCTGAATAAATTTTTTGAAATGATACTTATTTTAAAATGAATATAATGTAATATATTAGAATATAATGTTATTTATTATCAGTTATGCGTACCACACGGGTTGTGTACTAATTTCAAATAGATATTTTTATGTAATTTTGTACAATTTAAACTTTCTATAACATTTTTAATAAATTAGTATAGATTATTATGTTACATATTAATTCCATATTTTTAATTTATATAGATTATTCAATAATAATTTTTATTTTATAAATATTACTGAATATCTCTTACTCGTGCACTGCACGGGACTCATTACCCCTATATATAATTGCAGAATGCATCGAGCCTAAGTGGCAGCCTCTCATGCTTTGGAATTCTAATTGGCGAAAAAACATGCTTCGTAGTTAGGTTTGAATAAAAAATAATATTATTCTAAATCAATAATTTTAGGTTCGGACATTCAAATATTGAAAAACTAACTTGGTAATTCCATAATAGATTTGCTAATATAACCCTTAAGTTGTATCGGAACATTTAGTATTTAGTAATGATAATGATTCACTAATATAACCTTGATTTGTTTTGGAAGCTATCAATCGACTCGTTAATTTCCATGAAAACCTCAAATTAGCCTAATATAATATATGTTTAATTTTAAACAATTTTTATTTTTATTATCATTTAATATCAAAAATAATTTTCTTAACAAATACAATGTGTAACTAGTACTAATTTAGTACATAACCCTAGCCCTAATTTATCAAAATAACTAAATTTGACCCGTTTTCGTCATAAAAAGACCCTTCTTGGCTTATTTATGAAGTTAAACAGTTGCACTACCGAGCACCTCGACAGCCGCAGTGAAATGGACCCTATCGTCACTTCTCTGCAGAGCAGTTTCCGGCGGGTCTCTCCGGCGGCTATCCCGCCAATGTTGGACTGTATACTGTTTTCCACCGCCGCATCTCCAACCTCACTGTTCTCCGACCTTCTCAAACAATTTCCCAGCCTCACCAAGGTATGAATACATTTTTCATATTTGAGAGCTTGACACTTCAATGGAATCTTGACGGAAGATTAGTTCTAGCCAAGTAGTCTGGACTTTTAGTTATCTACACCATGAAGGTATAGCCCAGGTGGTAGAGTTTAGGGGTTCGAATTCATGTTGGTGCGTTTTTTACAGGACCTGTTAAAAGGAAAAAGAACATATCCTAGTTCCTCACTATCTATTAGGATAGTTTTTAATTGTGGAATTGGCACTGATAGTATCCGCTTTCGTATTAGCTAAGGTATATGAATATGATTTAGGAAATGATCTAGAGTTGGGTTATAAGCTGCTTATCCAAGCTCTGCCCGCTTCCCCGTCATTTTTTTGGCGAAAATATTTTGTGCTTGATATTAACAGTTTTTTAATTCTTGGGTCGCTACGGAAACAACCTCCTTGTATAATTACAAGGGTAAGGTCTGCCTACAACTGACCCCCCAGACCCCAACCTGTTGGGAATATACTGGGTATGTCGGATTAACAGTTTGTTAAATTATTTGATTTCAGAGAGGGCTAATGTCACACATGTCAAACAATTTTAAATAAAATTGACAATAGATAATCTGGGTTATGGAGGATGAAAATAATCGAGAACCATAATTTGTCTGTTGATAATAGGTCTTTCGACCTTCTGTGACTCATTTGTCTCCAAAGTTGTTATATGTGACTGCCTTTGCAATTTTGCATGTTGTTGTGTTTTATTGACCATTGTAATAACATATAGTAGGAAGAGTTATGGCCCAATACGAGATAAAAATGTGAGTGACTTCTATTTGTGGTTGTGTTTGAGATATAAGCTGGGGCAATGGATCTCAATTTCTTAATCATGAGCTTTTTAGGGTTGTTTGGACTTTGAATAATTAAATCACAACGATTTTTTCACATTACTGCACCAACTTTTAGCTATGTTTTCTTCCATTAGGTTAATTTATCCTGTAACGAAGTCACTCAATCTATATTCTGTAATTTTATATTCTTAATGATTAAGGGAGAATTCAACTCTATCTATTTTAAAGTTCTAATCATTATCTATATGAGTGTTTTTGCTCTATCCTGTCAGAAAGTACATTTTTTCGTGAAATAATCTAAGGTTCATGTACATTTATATAATTATTATTTTCTGGAAGTGTACTTTTTTCATGAAGTGGCAATTGCATTAGATTTGGTGTGTGATGTTGATATGCTATTCTACAGGATCTTGTGCACGAAAGAGGAAAATTGGGGACTGAGTGGGATGACTATGTTGCAGCCTATGTGGCTGCCCTTTGCCACTTACTAAAGAAGTCTGGTAAGTTTGTGGTTATGTAGAATACCGGACATGTATATCCAATGCCTATCATTGAAATTTAGTCTAATCTCTTGGTATAATTTTGATTAAATTAATTTTGGTGAATGTAGATATATTCCAAGAATAATAATGTTCAGTGTCTAAATTTAGTATGGCTTCTAGAGTACACTTAGAATGCGAACGCTGATACTTTTGAAGTTTACTTGAGGGGCCGCCGCCACCTGTTATTATCTAAAGGCTTCATCACTTAGCTGATCTGGATGGGAGGGGAGGAAAAATTTAAAACATTTTTGAGTATAGGAATTTGCTTTTATTTTCTAATCTAGTTCTTATACTGTTTGTAGACAAGTAGGGCTTAGTGCTATTGTTTGATTGTTGATCAAAACATGCATCTGCAGGTGCAAATCACATCAATATGTTTGTCTGGAAAATATGGATTCCTTTGTTGAAGTTTGTGCATACAGATGATCGGGAGCTATTTAACAAGGTATTGCGTTTAGCTTCTATCCTTAGCCGTACTATGCTGATTTTGTTCTCTGAAGCTTTTCATCTTTAATCTTATTTCTTTTATCTTTGGTTGCTTTTAGGTTTCCCGTTTATTCCTCGATTTTGTGACCGAAACAAACAGGTGGCAAGTTCTTGAAGCAACATTAGTGCCTCTACTGTTGCGATCAATAGGCCTATCGATGGAAATGTCTCAAAGCAAGGAGTTGACGATATATAAATGGAGTGAACATTCAATTTCTAAGGGTCCCATGGACGAGGAAGTTATCTTGAATTCGTCTGATGATTTTCATGATAACTTGACTGAAGAGTTAATATCAGAAGATTATTTAGAATCTTGCTTTTCTGATTTTCCAATTTGTATATCTTGTAACATCTTAAATTTGTTGTTGGATGCTACTCTTCAACATGAACACAAAGGATTAGTTACTTCATCACATGGATGCATGACGGAAGTTTTTGCTGGAAATTTACTCTGGGATCTTTCTAATATGACTCTTCAAATGCTTTCTCAAAGTTTGGAGCATCGATCATATGCGATCAGATTTCTTCTTCCAGTTATATTTAAAGCATTGGCACAGAGCTATAGCTTTAAGGTGACAGTTTCTGGGGCGCCTCATCTATTAACCAGGTGTATATGCTTGTCTCCTTGAAAGTATTTTAGCTAGTCTTTCTTAATACGCTGGACTTTAACAGGACAAAATATTGTTTAACAGGAATGTTTTTTTCATGAAATTGTGGAAGTTTTGTAAGTTGCTATTTTCCATGGGGTCTCTGGAGAGAACCGACGCGTATAATGTTCTTTCTCTTTATTTATGCTTTTCGGCACCAACTAATGAATCTGAAGATGTAAATAGTGGTGGAAGAGTAGAAACATTTGATGTAAGAGCTGATCACAAATTTTGGGATGAAATTAAGAGAGGCTTGGTAATATTTATCTGTCCTCATCTGAATATTTTAATAATGAATCCTATTAATTGATCTTCATCTACTGTTGGATACATTCTTCTATGGTAACGTCATACATGCTTTGTATACCTTTAAGGTTGATGAAGAGAGCTTAATCAGGAAGCAGTCATTGCATATTTTGAAAAAAACTTTAAACTTGAGCAATGATAGGAGATCAAACTCTTGTGTGTTGGAGGAAGTAGCAGAAAAGAAAGATTCAGACTCTCGCATGATTAGCAAAAGGAAAAGATGGGCAGACAAAGAAGCCCGGTCGTTAGGTGTTGGACAAATGTGCCAAGACCATGATTCAAGTTTCACTGGCTGGTACAGGTGGGAGGCATTTGTTTTTCTATATGAAATTCTTGAAGAGTATGGTTCCCATTTGGTTGAGGCAGCTTGGAATCACCAGGTAAGCTCACCCCCAAATTTGCATGTCCACGGTATTAATGCGTGTGGCATAGAATATAATTTAGCTACTGTTTTCTTTGTTACTTCCCTTTAGCTGAATAGGGGTAGAAAATGGAAACCATGTATGACGGAAGAACTTCTGTTGGTGTAGAAGTGGCGCATATGTGTGGTGATGTTTTCCAAGTTTATTTCATGCATACTATGAGGTTTGCTGCAGATAGGATATGCATCATAAACTCAAGTGCGGATTCCCATGCCCTTAGTTGTCAGTGGGCTTAAAAAATCTATGCAAGCGAATAAAAATTTCCCAGATTGAGATTGAGTATGCTAATTTGTGTATGAAGACATGAGTCGAGTCATCTTTCAAGTTATATTCATGATTGTTCACACTTCACATTTGTCTGCGACGACGTGGATCATGTGGTCTCCCTTTCTTTATGTTGCTGAATTGACCAATTTGTAATGCTTCTCCTTCAAAGGTGCCTGTGATTATGTGCAAAAACTCTGGTTGTGATTATGATATCATTCATATTTCATGGTGTTGGTTTGTTATCTTTCACTTAGTAGGATGGTAGTTATTATCTATATAGCATCATTTTATCTGTCTTTGGTAGATTATGCTTTGGCTTCGGTCTCTCAAGAACTCTGTGATCTCTAATAATGAAGAGCTCTATCATAACCGGATGGCAACTGCCGAACAAACTTTTGAGTGGTTAACAATCTTATGGCAACGTGGCTTTTGCCATGATAATCCTCAAGGTCATTTATTCATTATACTCCAGTGGACTTAAGTCTTCATTATGTTGTCTATTTTGGTATGTATGGGTAATGTTCTCTCTGGGATATTGATATTTTATTTATGTATTCCAGTAAGGTGCCATATCATGCAATCATTTTTGGCATTTGAGTGGGAGCACTCTGAAGGCTGTGTAAAATTTGTGCCAAAAGATTTCATACTTGGTCCCCTCATACTAGGATTAAATGATCCTGTGCACCACAAAGAATTTGGTTGGTTTTATTCTTTTGCAGAAAGCTTAGAGTTAAGTCAGGTCTCTATCAAAACAACTCATCTCGTTTTTCCTCCCATAGGTGTGAAAGAAGTGTACTCTTCAAAAGCTATTGAGGCTGCAGCTGCATTAATGTGCCAATATGTCAACTACATGGATAGGAGGTAACTGCTGTTGTTTTTTCAAGCTGAGATGTGGATTTAATAATATTGTTGATTTCTAAGTTATGCTTGTTGACAGGAACCAGTGCAGATAAAATTTTTCAGAAAAGTCGATTTAATATGATTACATATTTTAATAGTTCTGTATGACCTTCAGATTCATCCTTGGCCAAATATAGATAATTTCATCCATTGCTAAACTCATATGAGTGATATAGTTTTCAAAATTGGCTTCATTTGGCACTTAGGTTGAATTTGAATTTATAGTCATTTTCATTCCTCTTCCAGAATTTATGTCAAACGTTTTTCGTAACACTTTGAGATGTGAGATTTCATGTTTTTCCTTGGGTAGGAGCAATTAATTTTACCATGAGTGTCCTCTATTTCTATTAAAGCTATTTATGTAAGAATGCATATATTTTCGTTGAAAACCTTTGAAATACATGAACTCACAGTGCAAACATGTGTTGCTTTTCATGAGAAGTCCTGATCACACTTTCTTATACCTATAAATAGAACATATCCTGTAACTTGACCTTGACAGTACACACGAATTCCATTTAATTCTTAGAGTTCTTCGAGTGTTCTCTTGCATTTTTGCTGCTGAACATTATGTAATACAGATAATTATGTTTTTCACCCAAAAACAAGTTAAATATGTGATGATTATTGAAAGAGAAACCAAAGTTTATTGAAAGCTTCTTTGTAACTCCGAATTGTATTCCTGATATCCCATTTGCTTGATATGAAAGGGATCACCTTTAGAACAGTTCACTCGCACCTTGGGGTCATATCCAAAATCCGACCTTCCTAGTTAATGGTTACAATGATTCCAATTTGCTTCCACTATCTCATTTTTATTATTGCGGCAGTGCATGCAAAGTTTCTTGCTGCAATCTGTCAGATGATGAAGGCTAATGTAATACGTGTACTTTTCACTGGAATTCAAATTTGCTGCCACCTTTATTTTGAGTTCGGACCATTTCGATCCAATTTGAATTTAAAATGGCAATTTTCAATGCAAATTACCTTCTCTCTGGAAGGAAGGTATTTATCGGGTGGATGTCCTTGATGGAAAATATTACCTCCTGAATATATCAGTTGAGAGTTGGACAGATCTCTGCAGTCTGCAACATTTTGAACTGGCAGTTATTATTATGATACTGCACATATTGACAATTTAGAGCTTAAAAGTACGCGTCTTCTGAAGCATCCATGTGACTACAGGCAGCATATTGCCTTCTTGATTGATTTGGCTGCTGTGTCCAAAATGCATTCGTTTGGACGAGCTGGGCTGATGTGCCTTGTGGAGTGCATTTCTTCTGCTGGTTGTGGAGCCCTAAAGCATAATAATAATGGCATTAAGCATATTATGGATGTTGACACTACTGGAGTTGTGGTTGAACCTGCGGTAAACTCTTGTCAAGTTCAAAGAAGCGACTTATTGGAAGTTCTACGTTTTGTGATCGAGTGCAGTAAACAACATTTTAACCCTAAATATCGTCACCAAGGTACTAAGTTGGATTGTCGTATTCATGAAGTCGTAACTGATGATAATGCTGAACTATGTTATTCTTACCTTGTTATTGGTTTCAGTTATCAAAAAGATTATGTCTGCAGCGACCTCTATGATGAGTGGAGCTGACATTCCTCTGAATATCATTTTGCACTTCATTTGTTCTCTGCCTCGCGAACACACTGATCCTGGCGGTATGGTTTAAGAATATGATTTTTGCCCAATTTAGGCCCAAAGATTTTTGAAACATTTTTATTTTTATTTTATTTTATTTTATTTTTTTGGCGAAACAATTTTAATGTTTGTAGTTGTTGAACACAAATTGATGCATTTCTAATTCCTGCTGTTACCCATCTTTTTTGGTCTTCCATTTTATTCAAGGCTCACTGAGATGTGTAATTCAGAAGTGGCTCCGCAGTCCCAATCTTGAGATTATGAATGCTATAAATGGATTTCCGAGGGATTTTATCAGTGATCGGGATTCAGTGGATTCTCTTTTTACATTGGACGATGAAGAACTAGATGCATGGGTATCAGAAGCAAAACGTTGGTCTCGAGTTTTTTTTCTTGTGGCTGAAGGCAGGGAGCACTTTAGCTTAATCTTTAAGGTTGAATGTGGTTAAGCTTGTGTGTGTTGTGTATCTGCTACCATATTTTTACTTTGTTTATCATTTTTTATAGAGCTAGGAAATAATATAATTAGTAATCAGGTCATTTGAGGAATAATCGATTTACAGGTTGATGGGGTAACTATTGATTGGCGAGATCTTAGGGAAAATATTTGATTCGGAAGTTTTTTGCTTGTTAGTGGCTAATGTAGGGGCTTCGAATTAGGAATATCATATTATTATATGAAAAAGTGATCCAGACGAATGATAGGCAGGCATAAAAAGCCACTTGGGTAACATTATTAATGAGAATTCTTTTCGAGTTCCCTGTGAGTTATATTATCTCAAATTATCATTTAAATTCTGCTTCTTTTCTCTTTTATTATATTATGCTCTTTACTTTATCACCTATCCATTTGGACCTAGTTTTTCTATTTATTATCGGTACGGCGTTAGACTAAGAATGAATCTCTTATTACTATAGACTATACTATAATTCTACTTTGGAGCATTGTGGTATATATTTCTTATGAAACTAATCTCAGTTGCCATTGGGAGAACAAAGGGAGTAAGACATACTTTTTCTTTTTAATGCATCACATTTTGTCTTTGTCAAAGCTTTGTTTAATATTGGTTGTCAACATTATTATTGTCTATATGTATATAAATAGTCAAGGGCCAACAGTTGGTTTTCATTTTGAAATTTGGCTTTGTCACTATATACGCAAAAGTGGATCTGGGGTTTCAAAGACATTGACACCACAAGGAAGTAGATCTTATTAGGAATTCTTCTATCACCAGTCACTTTCCTTTTCTGGAGTTAAAGTAATATATGATCACATTCCTTCAATTGTTGATAATTTAGTATAATGTCTAATTATACCATCAGTCCACCAATATAGTTCAAAACAAACGCTTTCTTAGTAGTTTAGTATGCTTACCCGGAACTATGAGTAGTATTTTCCATCATCAAGAAGTACGTAAACATGTTGTCTAGTGTAAATTTTGTTCGTATGTCATTGCCTTGATAAATTATTTGAGTAGAGTTCGAGTGAGGATGCCATTACATGTTCTTCTCATGACATCTCTAGATATTCACGTGTGAGTCCTTTTATGTAGTTCATTGAGGATCATGGTGCTGATGTCTGCAAGGAGAAGAGCTCTTTACAGAGGGTGGGAGTGAAATTTCTCTCTCTTGTTTGCAGCTTGGTTGAGGAACTTCACGTTATCCATGAGAGAGCAGCTATATTTCATGTGTCAGGAAGAATGAATAGAGACTTTGTTCCTGATGAAGTTGTCAGTTTAAGTTTTACTGAAGAGTCAGTCATTACCGACAAGTTCGTGACATTATTCTTCTCATTGCTGGTATGGATTGAATGTGTAATTCAAAAGCTTTATCTCTTTAGCTGCCTTTTAATTTTATTTTCTATGAGCCTGACAGGAAAAACTGATGTCATTTGCCGAATTATCGTGCTCTGTCTTTTGGTGTGGTGTGGTGGCAGAGGATATGACTCTTCCAGGTTCCATAAGAGGAAAACTAGGAGGTCCAAGTCCACGCCGCTTGCCATCTTCTCTTTGCACTTCTGTTCTGGAAGCTGTAAGATAGTTCTTTCATTCAATCTTCTTTGCTGTTGTTGATTGGTCAATCTTCTTGCCATCTTCTCTTCTTTCCTTTTTTTTCTTTTTT
>CACSLK010030875.1:1117466-1129536 GCA_902706635.1 Striga hermonthica | reverse complement strand
GTTTTAATTTATTTTGGATACTTGACATTTTTTTTTTAATTTGTTGTTGATTGGTCATATGTGGCTTATAATATATTGCTCGTAGCATCTATTTTTCATTGTAATTGCTTTTAATGATTCAATTCAATTAGAATCTCTGGAGTTATTGTGATTGCTGAATACCAGTGAACACTGACGACTGGCTTCTTGAAATGCTCATACGAAGTTGATCATCCATGTTAAATGTGGATATTCTGATCGAATATGAACGCTGGTTGCTATACAGAACATGCAAATGTCTCGGTCTAATAGTTATTGTTTATCCTCCTGGGTCCATTCTTATAGTTTTATGATCATTATATTAAAAAGACGCTCATCTACTCTGAATAATCTTCTTGATATTCCTTTTATATTTGTTAAAGCTTGGTCTATCCAGGTAAACTTCGTAGCAGCTATAACACAATTGCAATGTAAAAGAAATGATTTATGTATGCATTATTATTCCTGTTTTCCATCTGGATATCTTGCAGATCCTTAGTTAAACAAGTATCATGCTGTAAGAGCATGGAAAGATAAGTTTGTATGCAAAATTTTATAAGTTGTATTTTGCATTCCTTAAATAACGAAGGCACGAAAGATAATCCACACGTTTCTTCTTCTTATAGTTTTTTATATTGCTTGCGAAACATTTCATATAGGTGAGGCAAAAAACATATGTGGCCTACGCACCTGATTTGAGAAACAACAGCTTCTTCTTCTTACTGCGTACAAATTAACCATGGACTTAAATTTAAGTTCTGTTTGTAGAGAAATGATGGAGAATGGTGAAATGAAAGAAGCTAATGTCTGTGATCCAAATAGACCTGTAATAATGTTGCAAATTTGTATTGTACTAATTATTGTGATAACTTTTAGGTATTTGTGCTTGGTTCTTTTGTCTCTCTTTTTTTTTATATATATATATATATATATATATATATATAAAATCCCTTGGAGCAAAATGCGTGTTATGCCTTTGGATTAATTTTCTTTTGTGAACGATGTGTTGTTTTGAAAACCTAATAAATAGTTTTGTGTCTTCTAGATTTTCAGATGTAAATTTGGCATTATGCCATCTGATTAAGAAATTATCATCCAAATAGTTAATTCAGTTGTTTTTTATTTGGCCATATGAGATAACTTAATATGTGATTTACATTGACTAATTTGATGCTACCCCTTTAGAATGGTTTTGAATATATCATTTGCTTAATGCTTATTGTGTGTTTAAATATCTCATATACTAATTCTAACCTACTTTTTGTAAATTGCTCTTGTAGCATGCATGATTCACAGAGTTCCGATTTCTTATTTTCACCTCTACTTTGACAACTAGATAACAACTATAAGGACTCTTGGATCTGTGCTGAGATGGATTGCGCAGTTTCGAAGAGATGGTCTAACTAACTCTGCTCAGACATTCCTCTGGAACTTCTCCTGGAAGATTATTACAACTCCAGTCCCTAAATCAGAGGTGTGCTGAGTTTGGATTATATTTCGCCGAATCGAATGATAAATACAGAATATCTTTTCATCTTTAACTATATTATTACTTGAAGGTGGTTTGTAAGCTGGTTTATTGATTGAGCAGGGTGACGCAGAAATATCTGTAGCTGCTTATGAAGCATGTGCATATGCTTTGAAGGATTTAGTGTGTTTATTGTCTCCTTTGTCATTGGATCTTGACTCAAACAATGATGAGTCATTTTCATTAGAAGCAGAATTCCAAGATTTGGATGTCTTTGTGAGTACATTTCTTCATAACATTAACAATGTTATTGATGCGGGAAGTTTGACACGGTCACGAAGGGCAGTGTTGATGAACTGGAAGGTAATGTTTCCTTTCTTGCTTTTCTAATTTTTAACCTATATGGATATATAATTGTTCTCCATTTAGTGTTGTTTCTCCTCTTTTCCTGTGTGGATATATAATTATTCTTCTTCACTTAGTGTTGTTTCTCCTCTTTTCGAATGCGCTGGTTGTAATTTATATGTGTTTGTCCATGATACCAATTACAAGCAAAGAATATAAATCGACTAGTATATTTAATTATGAACGGCAGACAATATGTACCTATGTTAGTTTCTAGAGTCCAGGTGGCCCACTGTGGTGGGAGTGAACTATTTTCAAGTTCCTTCGCAGATGTCCGTGCAGCAGATATATCCCTGGACTTGGATAGAATATCGTACATTTCGCCTTTTCCATTTTCATGTCATTGATGCTCCTAACATAGGTTATATTGAAATTTGGTAGATAGGAACTTTCTGTCACGGTTTAGATCTTCTGATTGATTGTTTTCCTACGAACCTCAAAAAATTCATTTGTTTCTTATACTTGCGTCAGCCGTCACCCATAGACTATGGTTCATTTGCAAGATGCACAAGGCGGCATATTGTGTAATGTGCATTTTCAATATTAAGAAGCTTAGAGTTCTAAAGGGGATAACCTTGAATGGCACAGCATTACTTGTCAAGTGTCTACAGAGTTTACCCTCACAAAATTAGATATTTGATGCTGGATCTACAAATTATTATTTTATGGCTTTTTAAAATTGAAATTTTATGTTTTAAAGTTGTTACTGTTCACTCATTTTTTTTTTGCAGTGTTCTACGTTAGCTTGACCTAAATTTTTCTCATTAATATAGGGATAATTTCTAGGTTTTTCCAACATTATGTAGTCCCAAGTGTGACTATTTCTTAAGAAAAACTGGTATTATATTGTTTATTATTATATTGTGATTCTCCTGTTTGTCAAGAGGGCAGATTGCAATGGTGTGCGATTGGACCTAAAAGTTTTGGACATGATTTAGATTTATTGAGTAAAGTGAAGTAGATTTGAAAGTGATTGAGTGGAGTTTTGGATTGGATTTTGAGTTTGTGTTTGGAGATGAGTTTTTAAATGTAATGATTAAAGTTGATGTGAAGTAAAAGTAGGAGAGAGGTGACTGGATTTGATTGTTAATTAAAAATATGTCAGTGGATGAAAAGTGAATTTTGTTGATGTGATGTGTGAGGTTGATCAATTGATATTATTTAATTATTTTGATATTGAGTAGAATTGAATTGAGTTGGATTTGGTTGGATTTTGAGTTAAAACTTCGAATTTGAAATTATTTGGTAGATTTGAAGTGGATTTGATTGGTTAATCTGGATCAGACTTTTTCTTTGCTGGTATTATGATTTATGAATGTCCTACAAGCCTACGCTGCTTTGGTTAGTAGACAAGCTCAACTGCAAACAAGGAAATATTTCAAGAGTTATTCATTTCCTTGTTAGAAAGAACTTCGTTGTAGATTGCGACGCTAATAAACTAATCAAATCATGGGTCAATGAGCACATCGGTATTCTCTAAGCCCACCATTAAACAGATCAAGTTCCATGTCTACTACTGACTTAAGAAAGGACACTGCTAACAGACGACCTGTAGATGGCCCTCCCACATATTCCTTCGATTTCTACTCTGGATTTTGTTAGCTCAAAAGAAATACTAGTCCTGGGCTTAGGTAGTGAAGATATGGGCAGGTCTGGGACTCTAGCATACCATTTATTTAGTTGCTGAAATGCTGGAGACATCTAAGGGTTTCCCGTAAATCAAATTGCTACTTTTACTTAAAGAACTGAACAGCGGGGCCTCATTTTTTCCTTTCTCCAGTTATCACAGCAGAGCTAGGGAGGTCTAACCTTAGCAGAGAAGTGCAAAGTCATCCTTGTTTTTGTTTATTTATTTATTATTTATTCCAAATTCATTTCTTCGGTTTGTTATTTTTAAATTTCATTAAGGCTGAAGTGGGAACTGAAGCATTATTCTTGTGTACGAGCATCTTTCACTTGAGGTTGTTGATGATTTCTTTAAAGTGCCTAGACCTGGGTCTATCATTTTGGATACATGTTTATCTTTTGTTGTTTATTGTTTGTTAGTTGATTTGTCCTCTTAACCTGCTTTCTGCTTCAACATTCTTATACATCCACTGCATCCCAACACTAGATGATGTGCTAGTGAGCTCATAATACCTATTATCTTATATTAGTCTTTTGTTGTTTGTAGTTTGTTAGTTGATCTGTCATCTTAAGCTGCTTTCTCCTTCCACATTTTTTATACATCCACTGCAGTTCCCAACACCATTGATGTGCTAGTGAGATCATAATACCTAGTATCTTATATTTGTCTTTTCAGTGGACCTGCCTGGAACTTCTGCTGTCGCTACATAAGTATGCACTGTGCAATGGAGTTGATGTGCGCATATGTAAGCTGTACTTATCTGACACAACAGCAGAACAAATTTTTGGTGATCTTGTTGGAAGGTAATATGCTAAAAGATGTCATGCTGATTGGCTACTATTCACAATTTTTAACTGGCCTGCTTATGCTGTCAGAGATATAAGTTCATTGTTATGTACATTGGTATGGTGCATGTTGATGTGGACGTTGATGTGTTGAAATAATTAAATGTTTGCATCTGACCCAGTAATTGGGATTGGTTATTAATTTTTGTGGAAGAACTGGCAGACTTCTCCGTATATTGATGTAGTTTGGGTTGAGAACAAATTGTGAATATTAAAGAAACCAATATTCTGTATGTACGTACTGATGGCCTGATGAGTCTTTACACCTGGCTGTTGGCAGTTGAATTTTTATATTGACGCATTTCTTCTCGTGTTTAACATTTTCTCGGAAGTTGGGATATATTTGATATGTAAACAGTGTGAATTTGGTTGGCACGAGTTATGTTAATAATTCATAGATATACATGTTAACCGTTAATTTCCGTTATGTGGATGCTTTATATGAACATATGCACTTAAACACCATATATATCATTTATAGGCTTGGATGTTGAGTTTATAATCTTGTCAAAATATTTACGTTATCTTGCATTTGTAGATAATGAACTTAGTTGGCGCAAGTTGTCATGGTTTGGTGATAACATTTTCAATGTTGGATTCTTTCTTGTGTATACTTGCTGTATATATGTTAATTTGCATGGGCATGATATTATAAATCCATGTTCTAAACATATTTGCATTTTTCAATGTGTGTATCTGTTTTTATCTGAAAAATGTGTTGGCATGGTATATATTTACTTTAGTAGCAGTGTTTTTACATCCTACATCTTCTTAATTCTCATATGAATTTGGTGTAACCTTCTGAGCAGTGTATTATATCTCGTAAAAAAAACTTGGATTGCAGATTATATATTGCTTATCAATCCTTGTTATGCATGGCTTCGTATGTAGATTCTCTTTTGTTCTCCACAAACCTGTGTTAACAAATTTTATTACGTTTCCTGTATCATAGTTTGTATAAATTAAAGAATAAATGTTTATGAAAAGAAGGAATAGTATATAAATTGTCACAGGATTTAAACTGGCAAGGTACAAAAGAGGTCAGAAATGATTATCATATTTCAGTTTTTCTTGTGTTCTTTCAGTAGATCTCCTACCACCACCACCACCATTATCATCATCTCTATGAATGCTTTTGCAGCCTTGAAAATGCTGGAGAAGAATCTGTCTTGTCCATGCTTAGATCAGTTAGATATAACATGGAGCTGTTTCACTTAAAAGGAATGGATCAATCGATTTCCTCTTGTGATGGGATAACACTCGAGGTATAGTTGACATGCTTTATATTCATTCCTTTAGTAATTTTTTTTTTTTTCGTAACACTTTGGACATGCATGGTCTATGGTTTTCCATTTATTAGGTTTTCCTTTTAATTTCAATGTCACATTGTTTAGAGTTGTACCTGAGCATCGAGGTTCCTTTTACTCTTGTTCTCTACCTTTCATTTTGTGCATAGAAATCTGAGGAAAAGAAATCTTCTAAAGTGATAATAAATGATAGGATTTGATGTAACAATAAAATTGAAGGAACTGTGCAATCTTATGAAGAAAATAAGTCAAACTGATTTCGGATTCAACATATCTAGAATCTGAGTTCCATAATTCTGAATCACATTTGGGTTATTCCATTTGTGGAATTTGTTTAATTTAGTGACACAAGTTTTTATCTCTTTTTAATAATATCTGAAATTCATCCATTTATCATCTACTTTATTTTGATTTGATAATGATGAATTGATGATGTGCAAAATGAAAGTTGACCCACACCACCATGGAATGTGACGTTGGCAGAAGCTTAACAGATTAACGCAACGAGCAAGTAAATAGAACCTTTGCGAAGAACAAAAATAAAATTCAACACTTGCTCCTAGATAATAAACTATCTATTTATACTAAAACCTAAACTTGGTGGACAAGAATTAAACCCTAATAACTGTTATTATCCTAAATAATAAATGAATAATAAATCCTAATAAAATCCAGTATAATCTAAGTAAGAAACCTAGTCATTCTTCATCTGCTATGGGAGAAGTTTTTGATAGACTAGTGTATATCCATCAAGGGCCTAACATAAGATACGCTTTGTTATTACTTTTGAGATTTTGATGGCCTAGAATGCAGTAATCATTAAGGTGTGATGATGAAGAGTATTTTGGATTTTCTTTGATATGGAGGACTTAGACTTGAATGACTCCATCTTATGGTTCCTATCAGCGAATGAAGTGATCTGGTGGTGGAGTAATTGCACAGTTTTTAATTAAACATTTGGTTTGATGCTTTTAGGATGAATGCGAGGGTTTTCGTAGAAATAGGGAAGTTAAAATGGGGATTCATTTTGTAATGATTTTAGATTGCAACAGGTAAAATGAATATAGAAAACCAAAGTTAGAAGATTATGATGTAGAAAGCCAAATTTTATATAGTAGCCTGTTGTTGCTTGATCAACATATGCTTTTCATTGCATAGATGATGTGGCTTTTGGTTCGTTCTTCTTGGATATTGCATATCAGCTGCAACAAAAGGAGGGTGGCTTCTATAGCTGCACTTCTGTCCTCTGTCTTGCATTATTCAGTGTTTGGGAATGAACTCATGCATGAGGTCGATAATGCTCCTGGACCTTTAAAGTGGGTATGTATCATTTTAACCCTCTCATATATAATCAATGTAACTTGCTTGATAAGTTCATCAAACTATCATCAATTCTGTGCAGTTTGTTGGTAAAATTCTTGAAGAAGGCACAAAAAGTCCACGCACCATTCGTCTTGCCGCATTGCATTTATGTGGACTTTGGTTGGCATATCCAACTACAATAAAATACTATATTAATGAGTTAAAGCTATTGACATTTTATGGTTCTGGTATGCTTACACTTTCCTCACTAATCTATAATTGAACACATTTTATCGCTTTATTCATATTGCTACCTCAAACAACATTCTATGTCAGCTTGATTCTCTTTCACAGAATCAATTTGTATGCTTATTTCATTTGTTTCTGTATAGTTGCTTTTGATGAAGACTTTGAAGCTGAACTGTCTGAAAATCTAGATGCAAGAACTGAAGTATCTGTACTGTCAAGAAGCTTAGATCCTGAGTTAACCGATGTAAGTTACTGAGAGATGATCAAGAGGTATCTCGATCCATTTTTTTCATTGAACATAAGCTTGATTCGTGTATATCTTGTCTAAGATCATATTCAATGCTGCGCTACTTTGCCCCTTCTACGCCAGAGTACTACAATATTGTTCTCCACCGCTGCGCTACAAACAGACTCTAATATGGATACATGAATAGTGTTTCGCCATATGTGGCGCAACACTATAGCTTGCGCTACATATATTTAATTTTTGTTTTTTTATATAGTTTAGTATAATATTTTGACAAGTATTTTAATTTATTATAAAATAAACTCAATATTATAAAAATAATATATTTTATTAAAATTAACATACATCCCATTAAAGTATTGTATAATACAACATAATACACATCTTCATTAAATAAATTTGTAATACAGGAAAATATGTAATATATTAATACTTGAATTTGGACGGATCATGTGAATGTGAATAAAATCATTAAATTATTTTCTACGACTTAGATTATAAATTTAATTTTCATCAAACTTATTAAAAATTTTAGTTAACACTAGATACATGTTTTAGTAACTAAAATAATATTTATCATAAATATTGTTATGTTTATTTATATTTTTATTAATTTATAATGACAACTTTAAATTATTAAATATGTGTAAAATAATATATCTAATGTAATTACATTTTGATATTAGATAATTTAAAATAATGAGAATACATAAATATTTTATGTGGAGTAAAATGTAGTACGAATGGTTGGAGGTGAAATTTGATTTTTGTTTCACTAGTAAACTATACATTAAAGTAGAGATACGGGCTAGAAATGGCCTAATTGCTCATCATTTTTTATCAGGTGTTCATCAATACAGAGTTGTATGCGCGTGTGTCTGTTGCTGTTTTGTTTGCAAAGCTTGCGGACATGGCGTACTTGGAGAAATCTGCTAGTAATGAAGATAACTTTGCTGTTATTGCATCTGGGAAACTTTTTTTGCTAGAACTTCTTAATTTTGTGGTAATCTTTTTTTTTTTTTTTGCCATCTTTTGTTGCTATGAAGCAGCATTCATATCCATATGGTGTTTTAATTCAGCCTTCCTAGAAGTTCCACTTCAGGATTATTATATATAGTTCTGGTTAAGAGATGTTATCCCTTTCCATCTTAGGTATTGATTGTATGATGAATGTTCTAGAGTGTAGTGTATTGTGTTTGATGTTGAAGGCCTTATGTAAAGTTTTTTGCTCTATTATCTGGTTAACGAAATTGTTCAAGTTGTTTTTTCTTTGCATCTTTTATTTCCCGTAAATGAGATCATTTTATCTTGGAAGATTGATAGTCTTAGTCAGGGTGAAGGTAAGTTTAGGATTGCCTTTAATAACTTTAATTTTTGTCCCATTGTTGTAATTTCGGCCTATGTAGCTCATATGCATCCGCTTATTTTGAACTGTTTGGTGAAGTTGAGCACTCGACTACCAAAGGGTATACATGTTTATGTTTGTAATATGCACGTTTTCTTGGTTAAGATTTCTACCAACTTAAAAAATAAGGAATTATCTCAAGTTTTGTTTATGAGGATGATCCACAGTACACTGGAAAACTCTAATGACATTAACCATGTTTGACCGAGAATGCAAGAGTCTAGATAATAACTTGCTTCTTTGACAGCTATCTTTATCCATCAATCTACACACCTAATAGAGATGGTAATCCACTTTGATTTGGTTAAGAATCTAGTTTCCAATGAGATGCTTTATTAATTGAGCAAAATCTCATCTGGGGAGAATATACCAAGGTACTTATCTCAAGTGTCTGTTGAAACTGTTCATAACCTTTAGATATCTTAGATACTTAGCAACATCATGTCCTACAGCAACTTATTCAGCATGTTCCGTAAATTGGTGTTTTATTGCCAAACTTGATGTGATCTGCTTCCTCTGGATCATACAACTTTAAAGCAACCTTGAAGAATGGGTTTAATGTGGCATGTTTTAGATTGTATATATCCTTGAGATGAACATTTTTTATTTGCGTATTCTGTCCATAGTAGAAGGAATCTTATTTATGACTAAATTTTTTGCACACCCTATACAGTATTGTTAAGCAAAATGTATGATTCTGATTTCCTGGCAGGTTCATGACAAAGATCTGTCCAAGGAATTGTATAAAAAGAATAGTGCGGTGAGTTCCTGGCGCACTTGAAATAAAAGACAAATACTGGTCTGGTTGAGGAACCATGAATTTTTTTAATCATTTGCTTCCTGAATGAGTAATGTTCTTTATTGACCTGGATCCATCAAAATAATTGTAAAGATGGCTTAGAATTTAAATATGTTAGTGGTTACCTCTTGATGTATTGATTAGCTTGGATGAATTACCTCGAAGTGTTAATTCCACACGTTGAGAGTTACTCCGCAATTCAATTCTTGTTCCTTGCCCGTATTTATTTTTGCAGATTCATAGGCGGAAAGTACGTGCATGGCAAATGATATGTGTGCTTTCACGATTTATTGATCGAGGCATCATTGAGCAAGTAACATTCATCCTGCATGCATCCCTTTACGTGAGTCCTTTCTACCTTGAAACTTTACTTCCTTTGACGCTGACAGTGACAAATAGTTTTCTTCTTATATGACCATTTTGTGTGAACTTTTGACCTGTTTAATAGATGTCACATGAATGTTGTATGCTCTTTTATATGAAATTGAAGCAACATGTTTGCTTTATTGGGTGCTATGACTGAAAATATATGATATTAGAATATACAAAACAATTTAAAACTGGATTCTGCTGCATATGCATTTTACGAGAAGCATATGTTGTATGCACCCTATTATCGTACTCCAGATTTATTTTAAATTCTAGGCTCGGAGAGAGTTTGTGAAATAATATTACACCATTTAAAACATGTCTTACATATAGAATTACCAAAAGGTGAATGAGAACATTTTTTTTTGTTTGGTTCGACATTTTCCACTGTTGCTCATCTAATAAGTGTCTCATTTCATTGCAGCGGAACAACTATCCTTCTGTTCGTCAATACTTGGAAACTTTTGCTATATGCATATATTTGAAATTCCCTTCACTGGTAAGGAGTAATCTTTTGCTTAGTTTCTCTTACTCTTTTTGGTTAAACTGTGCTTTAATGATTGACTATTATTGTAGCTGTTAAATTTGTGTAGCTTATGAGTAATTATGATGGCTGAATGATGTGGTGCCACAAAAATTTTGCATGACCAGTATTCTACTATAACCCAGTTGGTATTCCTGCGTATTATAATTGAAGCTGAGCAGCATTAGGCACTTATCTTATTCCTGCTGTAAACTTGCAATAGTCACGTTAAGCTTATATATATGTATTTACTAATTTATTCCGTTATTATCTAGGGCCTCTGCTTACTTGTTCATTTTATAGGTTGGTCAACAATTGGTTTCTCAGCTTAGGAATAATGATATGAAGCCACAGGTAAGAGTAGAATAATACTTTCATTTTGTTTGTTTCAGGTTAAATGTTATTATCTTGTTTTTTTTTTGGTACCCCTCAGGAAATATACCATGGTTAGAATGTTATAACAAAATTCCTAGATATTTGTTTCACACTTTTGTTCTTATTGAATTCTGATTTACTTCTGAATTTTATATATCCGGAGCTTAGTCTAACCTCAGCGCCTAAAATTGTTTGCCTTAGTGCTGACCTGCTGCTAGGTGTGTAATTGATCAACTTGGCTTAAGACTTGTATTTAGCTGACTGCGGAATACTGAATGCATGTCTGCAAACTCATCTTCAGTGATAATGCATCTCATTACTTCATCAATTCGATTATTTGTTTCTAATTTACATTGATATTTATGCATAATGCTATTTAGATAATTTAAGGCATCGAAAGAAGTAATTTGGTAGTTGCAATATTATGTAAATTGCATGATTGGAAAATAGCGGTGCAAGTGATGCGAAACTTTCAGTTTCAGAATTACCTTTAGTAAAGGGAGAATTAATGGCCACTAAGCAAGGGTTTGGAATCATTGGTGAACTGAATCAATCCTCCCGATGTGAACTTTGTGATAAATAATGGGTTTTGTATGATATATTTGGATTTAAATTACTAAATTCAGAAAATTGACAAAAGTTGTATGAAGTGAGCACGACTTCTGACTTAGCTAGCTGCTTCCACTCAATCCTTTATTTGTCTAAATTACTCTGGTTCTTAAGTTTTTGCACATGACCTTTCTGGTCACAAAGGTTCATATAATCAAATTATTTTGTTCTTCTATCATGCTATATGTATCAGTGAGCACTGGTGAGTATTGTCATTTATTATTTTTGCGATTAAACTATAGTGTACTTATCTTTGACTGGTGCAGGCTTTATCATCATATGTATTCATAGCAGCTAATGTCATTCTAAATGCTAAAAGAGAGACTCAGTTTGGACACCTAGATGAACTACTTCCTCCTATAATTCCATTACTGACCTCTCATCATCACACCTTGCGTGGTGTTACTCAGGCAATTCTCTACTAATTGTTGAGATTGGTTTACATAATTACATGCCTTGGTTGATTGAATTTATTATTTAAATAAAAAAAAAATTAACTGGACAAAAATAAAAAAAAAAAAA
>CACSLK010030875.1:1036333-1048926 GCA_902706635.1 Striga hermonthica | reverse complement strand
GAAACTTTTCAGATGTCCTTCTTTATGCAGATGAAATAGTATCACACTCCAGAATATAAGGGCTAACTTCAATTACAAATAATGATTCAATTTTGCAAGGCCTTAATCATCCCCAAATGAAAGTTCTGTTAGAAGAGAAAATGTTCGGACAACAACCTGAATCCAATTATGAAATCCAGAGACTTCTTGCTCTCCACGTTTGATTTCTCCAACAAAAACATGTTCAAAAGCAGAAGAACAGCTAGATGTACCACCTCGGCCACAAAGATCAAACCAGAGACTTAACATCTTGCTCTTAAATTCTTGATAATTCCCAGATACAATTCCCTTGGCTAAAAGATACTTGTAAAGATATTTGATTGGTGAAGTTCGGCTGATCTCTTCAATAAATGCTTCTTCTTCTTGTCTTTCTTCTGATGTTACAACTTCTTTATACCCTTGATGTGGATTATAGTTATCAAGAAGACAACAGAAGCGAGAATAAGTAGGCCTCCTGAATATTTCTTCATTCAGCCAGGAAAATAGGCTTCCTTCTGCCATGTCTTCCTTCTGGTAAACCTTCTTTCCCTCACCACAATCAATCTCATAATCCTTTCCAGGTACTAAACGGTTTCCATCAAGCTCCCACAGTCTGTTAAGAGCCTCCGAGAGATCAGAAAGCTCTCGTTGTGAGGGTTCTGTGTCAGCGCCGTACTCAGCATCACTTGAGTATTCTTGCTCGTTAGGAGGCCGCTTGTAATTGCTCCACTGGTCCCTATGTATCTGGATTGCAAAAATTGGTAATAATAAAATACCAAACATAAGGAGATCCCAGGAATTTATGAAACAACAAACTAAATGCTTATGTAGCAAGCCAAACAGTATGAAATACTGGTATTGAAGAATTTGTTTGGACTAAAGAAGGATATTAACTTAAGAAGCATCCAGTATTACAAGTTTCTTGTATTTCATGGTGTCAAAAAATAGAGCGAAACTAGCTGCTGTGCCTTAGTAAGATTTCAACATCTGAATGGAAATAAGTTCAAGACCAGCCTGAAATCCCATTTCAAATTGGAGAGGAAAGTGGCAAAAATTAAAGGGTGACAATATAAGTCAGATAGGAAAATGGGCAATATTGTCCGTCGTATATTGTAGCTATGTTGTTTCTACATTACTGCCCATTGTCTAATAGCTATGTTGATTCTTCATGTGGTTCTACCCGATTCCCAAAGAAAAACTTTTCCTTTTGATACAACTGTTCAAATCTCAACTTATGATTGCTAACAAAACAATAAAACAACCAATGGTATAATGGTATCACCCATATATGACACTGTGAGTTCGGATATATGATGCATGAAAAACAAGAAGTTAAACTAGACCTTGTGTTGCTGTCTTGGATGCTTCCTCCCGACAGTTTCCCAACCATCATTATTTTTGGCTTCCTCCTGTAAGAAAATGTAAACAGTAAATGGTACTAACTTTGAAAGAAGCTTCAGTACTCGGAAGGAACCATCCTTCATATTCATTACTTTTAATAATAAACTCGTGCATTAAAGACATCACCACGAAATCATGCACAGGGCGACGTGGTTTTACTATTTAGATCTGATATAGTAAAGGCACACAATCATTGTCATCACCTAGTATGTTCCATCTGGAAGCATCAAATATCCAACCTTAGTGTTTTAGTTCCCCAAAACAGATTATATCCCAAGAATTATCGTGGTCTTCAACTTTTTCTTTTTTTCCTATTCCCTCCCCATAACCAAACAATTCTGCAGATATTCTCTATCACCCAGGTCAGTTGGAACCGAAAAGCAAAAAGGTCACAACAAACAATAGTACTAAAGATATAGAAAAAGTGAACTCAAAGCTTCCTACTGCGCGGGACGATTTTCTTGAATTCCACTCATCATTTCTTCGGTAGCTTTGTTCCTGTGTCATGGGATGCTTGCCATCCTGTCACAGATAGATAAAGTATGAAAGCAGCATACTTGTATGCAATAAATGTAGCTTTTAGTTTATCCAATAGAAAAACTAAAGGCGTGGTAAATTTTAATAGTTGTGTGCAGTTCTAGAATCTTACTTTCCACTTCATTTTCATTATTTATCTCTCACAATGGCAACCGTATTAATTTCAATAACCAAGACATAAACACCAAGCCCAATTACATAGCTTCATACTTCATGCTTTTACAATATGGCCATTGGACAAGACATATACCCATACAATCAATCTAAACATGAAAAACAGACCAAACAAACTGCATCTTATTTGCTTCCATCTTCCAATCTCTCGAGAAATGGAATCATCTCCACATATAAAACTACATGGACAACCATTTTCAATTTTACCAAAATATAACGTAGAACACAATCTCAAACATTTGATTTTCGTTTTCAACCTTACACGCTACCTTAGTCCTTAGTTTGCAATCTCTATGTTGTCTACCTTTAGCTTCATTACCCAACTTTGAATTTTCACTCAATCATCCGGGCACAATTAAAGTTTTCCAACACGAACTAGATGAGTTTTCATTTTTTCAACATCCATCATTAGAAATTAGAAACAACAACTAGATCTAACGGGGTTAATAAAAGCACAAAGAGTTACATTTCTCTTGTTCCAAGCTCCAGCGTTGTAATCTGCGTCGGAACTCGAACCGTCACGGTCATCTCCCTCACCAGACACCACCTGAACATTTTAGCAGACATTTTTTCGCTCGGATTAAGTACAATAAAAATCACTTGATACCGAGATCATAGGAGAGGATCTTTGCTAACCTGCGCCCAGCTCGATCTGGATCGTTCGTCCCTCTGATCGCGATCGTCCTGCGCACGGCTTTCGTCTCCATCACGACCTCCGATGGGATCCAATGCTACGTTAACCAGTTCCTTAATTAACCCATCCATTGGAATTTTGGTGCTCAAATTTGCGCTGCTGAAAGAGAACTGTTTTGAGGTGAAAATATAATGATCAATGGCGGGGAATGTTGGCCACTTGATTTTATTTTATTTTATTTTATTTTTTTTGGTACAGGGACCTTCCGGTTTCCAGATCCACAGTGGAACCGACTAATCCGGAATCAAGCCGGGTAGGACCACAAGGGCGGCAAAGCTCTCCCTCAAGAGTTTTAACACTGCTGCATTCCCAGGGCTCGAACACGAGACCACTGGTTAAGCTGGAAGAGACCCAAGCCATCTCATCCAAGCGCTATTGAGTATTTTTTATTTTATTTTTAATATCGTCTGGTGATGCACTTGCCGACACACATTTTTTGTTTTTGAATGAATGCATCATGACAAAATAATTTCAGGTTATATATAGTTCTGATAATTTGCTGGGTTGACATAATTATTTGAGATTCTATAGATTTTTTTTTTTTTTTCGATGAGATTCTATAGATGAATGATGTAAAAAGTTTATCATATTATTTATCTGGGTTATTTTATTAATTGAGATAATTTTATTAATTGAGATAATTACAATTAATTTTGTAATGAAAATCCTATCAAATTATTTATCTGGGTTATTTTATTAATTCAGATAATATAATTATTTTTGTTATGATCATGATTTTAATTACAAAGGACAAGATAAATGAAAGTTTTTAGAATAATACTATTCCGAATATAATTGGGGATCATGCAAATAATTTATGAGGAATATTTTTTTATCTGGAACGGTAGAATATATTAAAACAAAAACAACAAACGGTCAACAAGTCTAAAGAAACAACCAAAAGCTGAAAACAAAGAGGCCTACAAGTCGAGCCATCTGTAGCGTAGAAGAGTAAACAAGACTAAACAACTAGCAAAACTAAGATACAAGGCTCCCACAAGTGGAGAAAACTCACAAGCGGGAGAAAAGAAACACGAACACACAACCTAAACACACACATCACCTAGATAATAGATTAAAGCCCTCCTCTCCGGCGGGGAACACCCAACACCTCCATAACCTGAGCCAAACACCTAACGAGATCCACCTAGGAGAAATCGCACGGTCTACGGCCCGACACAATCTCCCCAGTAAACCACATAGTTGACCCAGTCAGATCGCACCACCCTCCACGCGCATTCTAGAACCACGACACCACCACATCATCCTCGCCGAAGGAAACGACCTTCCCAACACCAGAAAAGGCCGAATAAGGGAAAACCAAAGTGTAGTCCACCGCCCCGACCGCCGCAAGGCCGCCAGCGGCGACCGCAGCCCGAAACCACCGGACCTTCCGACCTCGAACTCCCACCATGGCAAACCGACAGGGTCAAAATTCATGTCGCAGAGATAGAGACCAAAAACAGCTGGAATAACGTCAATGGCCATGGACAAATCAGATGTTGGCTGGCATTGCAGTTGTTTATCGAATATGATTAAGAAAATACGCACGGAGTTTCTATTGAAATTATGAGTTTATTCAACAAAAATCACACACCATTGCACAAAATATAATGAATAATATAGTTTTCATAATTTTAAAGGATTATGATCAATTAAATAGCTAAAATTAGCGTCATTATAATCATATTTTACGTAGTTATAAGAGGTTTGCTTCGCCATTAAAATCAATTAATTATCTTTATAACAAAACAATTCTCTCAATGAAATGAAAAAAAAAATATTGATTTTTTAAAGTAAACAATTTGAAGAAAAAATTAGTAACAAATTTTTCCGATAAACAAGTAACTTGCATGTACATTTAGGAGAAAGACCGCAGTCCCATGGAAGAATGATTCCCTCAGTTTAATAGAAGCCATTAGATATTGTAGTTTTGATATGGACTCTTAGATGTAGCCAAACAAAAGTGGTGTGACAATTTCTTATTGGAGTTTTATATAAATGAATGATTCCGTTAAGGGACTGTAGCATTTTCTACACCTTTAGCATGAATTTTATTGAACAATAGTTATATTAACATTATTTATTATATGATTTAAGCGATCAATTATATCTTATTTTTTCGCATAATTATATTATATATTTTAAAATTTAATAAAGTTTATAGGTTGACGCTTTTATATATAACATATCAATTAATTACTATTTTCATATTATAATATATATATATATATATAAAATTATATCAAAAGAAGAATAAGATATTTAAACATTTAAGATAAAAGTGTGTATATATATACAAATCCTTTCTATATTTCCGAATACGCTGAACCTACGTGGCTGCTTCTAGTGCTTCGGAATCCTACTTGGCAAAGAATCATGCTTCGTAATTAGGTTTGGACAAATAATATTGATATATTAATAATTAATAATTTAGGTTCGGACATTCGATAAATATTATTTAGCTAACTTAGGTATTTTAATATTACTTGTACTAATATAACCTTTTAATTCCTTATCATTTTACATAGTGAGACACTAAGTGACTAAAATATCCCTGATTTTTTATTTGTTTCCTTCAATTAGCTATTGAATTATAAATGTATTTTAAAAGTTGATAACTTTTATATTTCTTATCGGTTTTACATATATAATATATCAAATTAATCATCTTTTCATGATCTTCGATTTGGCATCCATATTGTATATATCAAATAAATAATTATATTGATCTTTATAATAATAAAAAATAATAATATTTATTAAAGTTTATTAGAAAAATAAAATTATTACTCAGTTGATATATTTATGTTTAATGTAGTTATATGTTGTAAGTTAAAAAAATTATTATAATATAACACAAGTAAGTCACACAAAACAAGTGTCATACTAAAAATATTATAATATGTATATGTTTTTATAAAAGTATTTAAATTTTCATCTATTTTTTCTCATTAATTTTAGATTTTAAGGAAAAATTAGCAAGCACCCGTGTAATACACGGGCGTTGTACTAGTATTTTAATAATTCAAATATATTTTTCCAATATATAGAAGATGATCAAATGAAAATATAAGATAGTGAATGAAAAAAAAAATGTTGATATCAACTCTCCAGATCTTGTCAAATGCTCTAACTTTGATCAAACGTTCAAAAAGCGTGGGTATGCATAATATGTTAGGAAAGGCTCGTAAATAAAGTCAGTAAAAGAAATTGAAAGGAAAAGTGTGGAAAAAATAAAAAAACACCGATTTTACTGATCTGTAGATGATGAGATCGACAAGGACATTGAAATTCTTTGGAAAATCTAGTGAGAGTATGTGTGTAATGTTTACATATGGAAGTGGTGCTTGTTCTTTTTTATTTTATTTTATTTTATTTTATTTTATTTTTTGTTTGTTGTTGTGAGGGCATGAATGATGGTATGTATACACAAAAAGAGGTAAAAAGGGTAATAAATGTTATTAGCCAACTAATGCGTAGGTTGCACTGCGTGTCTGCATGAAAATCTCTCTTAATGATGAGACGTATTGGACGGTCGCTTTAACCGTAAACTTCAATAGTTCAACGTCCACAAGGGAAATATCGTCATTTTTCTAAGGGAAGATACAAGGTTGGATCGTCATTTTTTATAGATCGACTGCTAAGTTGGTTGATCAACATAACTTACCTGCGATGCATCTTGGACTGCTTCTTTCTTGGTTTATAGGCCCCAAATAGGATAATTTTGGGGTCCACTTTGAACATGTTTGATTTATTTGTTTTTGTTTGATGCTTGTTCGTGATTTTTGAACTTGTATTTGCTTCTGCATTCCTGAATTGTTTTTCAGATTGACGCCCTATTATAGTAATAAATTTTACTTAATCACATGCATGATAGTTTAAAAGCGATAAAGAAATAAAGATTGTAGTTAGTAACATCCCGCACGAAATAGAGTTTTTCGAAAGAGTTAATAAGAGTATTCGAAAATTAAACCAGCTGTTTTCAAATTATAAGCACAAAAAATTTACTCTAGTTTTAGTAATAGTAGGCGGGGTGTGACAATATCTAATTTTAAAAAAGAACCCCCAACTCAAAACCCTTCCATCGATATCACCCATTAGAGCTCCGACCAACTTGCGACCTCCAATAGTTTGTGTTTATCTCACCGGCGCCCTCACATGTTCGTTCAAGAGTTTTTTTTGTTTAATCCGCCATTAATGACGGTCAAAGCTCGAAACTCATCCGGCAGCTAGAGAGTGCTGCCTCTATTTGCAGCAGCGAGGGAAGTGGTGGAGATGGTGGAGGCTGAGCATGCGTCAACGATCGAGATGTCACCAAGCCTTCTTATTTTTCTTTTTTTTTTTTCCCCTTCAATTTTTTCAATCTTGAAAACTCACTTAGAAGTTGGAACAAGTTATATTCACAACTTACTATAAGGCGAAGACAACAAATGCATTATACTCGTAGCTTTTTTAGCACTTGCAACCAGCATCTATGTTCCAGGACTATCCTTCCATTTACAAAAACGAATTTATAATCCGATACTCATTTAGTACGACCGCTGTGGGTCGACAATTACCCTTTTAGGCTTCCAGTCAGATTCTTCACGAGGTTGTCTTAAGGCAACAAACTGAAGAGCATCACTACGCGTTTGATAAATATGGCATGCCCACGGATACGAATCTGGGGCCCACCAAATCTTTTGTTCTTCAAATGTTGTCTCCTCACACAAAGATTCAGCTACACAGTACACAGAGTCAATCTCCGGCTCTTCAAAGCTCGGCACAGCTACACATCCGAGAGAAAAGTACCCCTCGGGCGCACGAGGATGCCAAATCGAGACGGGACTCTTGTAGTCATCCACACAATTTCTCCAGACCTGCACACACAGTAAAGAATATAAATATCGACATAACGCTATTGAACTCTGCAACCGGAATTAGTAAGAATGTTTATGGCGCTATTGAAACAAACGGATTTTGTTTTTGTTTCTTCAGAGGATTTTATTCACAATTAACCACAAAAAAAAAAAAAAGAACAACAATTAATTCATGCTCATTTTGTTTTCCCCTCGATCTCATCAACATAATTTTTTAAAAAGAACAACAATTAATTCATGCTCATTCGTATTTCCCAACAAAACTCAATATCACCCACTCAAATATTTCTAACTATCTACAAGTTTCAATCATTATTTTGTTATTTTATATCACATCATTTCACAATCTTAATATTTCATTTCTCCTTTTTTTTTTCCCCACATCACTATAGTGACAATGAGACAATTTTCCAAAAATTCCATATCCAATTGCAGTAGATCTTCAAGGATTTTCTTACCAGGTCATAACCCACTGGGGGCACAAACAGTTCCTCAGAGTTACGATATATTGAGGCAACTGTAGGAGGATGACAGCCACAACGAGCTACATCCCCAATTGAGACATACCTGGAAAGTATTAGTTAAAGTATTAGTGAAGGGTGTTGATGTTGGTAATATATCCTAAAGGTAGTGGGCTTTCAGGATTCATTCAATTCTCACCCATCAGGACAAACTGGCCGCCAGATGCTACAAATTTCGCCACTTTCCAAACCCTATAGTATCAACAAAAGGATTTTTGAGACGAAATATTTAATAATGGGGCATCTAAAGACAAGTAGGACTATTCCCATCAAATATAGTTGATATCCTCACCTGTTTTCGGCACAAAGAGCACCGACCTTTGGACTCTCGCTCACTGCTCCAAATCCTAGAAAAGTTGATACTGTGCTGGACAAATTTTTGTGTGGTCGAAATAGAACTCGTACAAGAAATCTCAGCTGAGGTGATAATGGCTCTGTGCTGTTTGTGACATTCTCTGGCATCTACATCACTCCATGTAAATAGGACATGCCTTTGGCTTGAGGGCAACTGTGATGGAGAAAAAATATGACATGATATATGCATTTACAGAAGATAAGATCAGTTTCAAAAACCACCCTGAGGTTTAGCAATATCACTACAACCAGTTAAATACGCCTAAACGTTTTGTAAGTAGGCTAACCATCTAGGATAGCTTTTTCCAATTATCCATATACTGATTTACATCATAT
Organism: Striga hermonthica; assembly: GCA_902706635.1. Lineage (NCBI taxonomy): Eukaryota > Viridiplantae > Streptophyta > Magnoliopsida > Lamiales > Orobanchaceae > Striga > Striga hermonthica. Next base: position 1,040,029 of record CACSLK010030875.1, on the reverse strand, counting down.
GATGGAAAGTTAAGGACCTGTTTCAGATTATTCTGGTGTGCCTTCCACATCCTATATACGACTGAGCAGACTTTGACGGCTTGTGATTGTCTTTCCTCGGGCATGCTGCTGCACTTTATTACTCTGACAAAGCTCTCACCTCTCTTGAAGCATTTTAGATGAATGATTAAGTGAGAAGGGATAGGATGGCCTGCTTTAGCAAGTTCCAGTGCCATGATTTCTTCCCATGGTACATCCCACAATATTTTGCAGGGCTTTTTATCCATCTTATCAGGGGCCACACACTTCCACACACAAAAGGATGACAATTGTTAATGTAATCCAAAGACGAGGAAAATTTAGACAAGAGAAGACAAAGTATTATCCAGGAATTACCTGCAGCAGCATCACTCGCCTATTAGTCACCAAAACAATGCGCTGATAGGGTACCGTAAAATGCTCCTCATAGCAATCCGACCAGGCAAATTTTGATGGCTCTTTGAATATTTCTGTGCACCCAAAATTCCGACTGGCTTCTGCAAGGTACAGTATCATCTAAAGCAGAAAATCACATGTCAGATTTTTCCAATGAGACAAGATCAACAAAGAAACAAAGTTGAACTTCTCCAAATTATTAGCAAATTTTCAGTTAAGAAAGGCTACATCTGGATCCTTCAGGATCTAAGAAAATAGCTAAATATTATGATTTTCTTTTTTTTCTTTTTTTTTTTGCTGCAAAGATCCGTAAAAGTTTAAGAACTCGGCACAACATTCAAACATAACAAATCTTAATGGAAGTCCATACCTGACCAAGTGCTTCTCTTTCAGAATAATCTCTTAGTACATGGTCAGCACGAAATGCCCGTGGATTTCGTGTCCTTTCGAAGTCTCTTTTGTTATTAAGAATCTCTAAGCACCTGGAGCAACTTGCACCAATCCCATCAACAGTCAAAGAAAAAAAATCTAATGCTCCACTCACTGGCTGTACCAAAAATCCCAGGAAAGCCTGTCCAAGCCCATGGGCTAGGCCAAGAAGACCATTTTGCCTAGCATTCTCCATTGGTTTCCGCACTACCCCAGATATTCCAAAAGCAACACCTTGTGCAAGAGCTTCAGTTCCTTGTGCAATTCCATCACCAACACCAGTAATCCTTCTTGACCACACCTGCTCCCAGTAGTCAAAATGAGTGAAAATTCATTTTCCAGTTAGAAGGCAAAACTACACATGCTAAGAATCAATATGAGTGAAGATTCAATGTCATCTAGATGGAAAAAAGTGCGGAGGCAATATTACCTGCTTCGAGCGGAGCTGCAGGAATTGTCCATCAGTTGAGAGCTCAGCAAAACCTTTGCTAAGAGAAGCCAAGGTGGAGCTTGCCATGCCGAGCACATCAACGGAAAAAATCAAATGTAATGGATTATGGACAAGATCTCTCCAAATGCGGTTTCCAATGACAGAAATCACAGTACTCTGCCGCAGAAATCTATCTCTATGTGTTACTTTCCGAAGATGAACCTGAAATACAGACAATAGTATCAACATCCCTTGTGCTGATTCGTGAGTCATGATTCATGTTCCTCAATGATGCTTCTGAAGGAAAATAGGAAATATTTGAAAGGCATCGCAACATCACTTATTTAATATCAAGTGCACAAACATATTTCAATACCACTATTATGACGACAACAACAAACCGTTAAAATCCCACTAAGTGGGGTCGGATCCATATAGCATGTCGCCATCGTGCTCGATCAAAACACATATCCTCATTCAAATATTTTAAATCATTTTTTATTATCTCCTTCCAAGTTTTCTTAGGTCTACCCCTCCCCCTTTTAATTTGCGTTCTTAATTCCAATATTTCTACCCTTCTCACCGCGGATTGGAAGATATAAAAAGAGGATAGAGCACAGAGTGGTTTTGGAGAAACAATACTCTTTTCCTATTAAATGCCAAAATCTTTCAGTTTATGGGAACTCCATATAAGGAAATAAATTTACACCTTTTAGCTTTCCCCAAATCATTAAGTGAATTCCTCTATTGATATGGATATTTTCAAATATACATCGAATAAACTTCTTACCCAGAAAACCCCCAATTACCAAATAAAATACCCTTAATAAAGTTGAAAGCTAAACAGCCAAAGTAGAAAAGATAAGGAAAGCTATATCATGATAGGAAGACCAGCAATTCAAGTAAGTAAAACTGTATAATCCAGTCCATTTATGCGTTAGAGCAACCTCAGACCTGAATCTTAAATGTGTTCCCAATAGCTGAAAGAACCGGACCCCATACACCCAGAAGTCCATGAGGTCTTTGAGCAGGGGCTGTCTCCAGAGAAACCTTCAGTCTTACCTCAGAAATGTCGATCAAGCTGAATCACAAGAAAAGTATTTGGTCAAAATCCTTTATCTAATAATTTAATAATTTGTGTGAGGAATGTATGAGAAAACTATCCCAGCTTTCACGAATTGGGGGGATTATCTCATATCCACCAACATAAAATATGATACCCTCACAACAAAGGATGTAAAGTACAATGTAAAAAATTTACATAGTTTGGAATCAAAAGATCACATACAAGAATCATAAAGACGACGAAAGAACCATTGCTGCAAATCCATTGTGAAAAGAAAATCAAGAATGTTGAGAAGATGAAGGTTTCGTTGTGACTTGCAAATTTTACTTTAACTTAAGGATACTTACTCCACACGTATTTCAGGATCGACTTGAGTGACCTGGGAATTTTGAGGAAAGCGATCTAGTTGGAGATTATTGTAGAAATCTACCAGAGCCCAGATGATTGGTTCATGGATACTAAGCCTCCAACTCTTATCAATTACCTGTAAATTATCACATGGATTAGAAATACTATGTGAGATAATAGTTCTTACTTGAGTTCAATTATGAATTTGAGATATTTCTGGGGACATTACTCGTATATAAATATATGGGTAGATCTGAAGACCATCAAGGGTTTCATTACGTATGGTTATAGTCATCTTAAACACTGGATGATGCACATCAGGTGTCTGTTCCGGTGCCAGAAGGACCGGCATAACTGTCAGAGGTAGCTGATTGTCTAGCTGCAGGTAACCAAGGACAAGCTTGAACCTGACAAGGAAAAGAAAAAAACACACAATCAATCAAGATTGTCATGTCAGCACTTCAGTTATCTGGAAAGTTGCTGCTTAAATCTTCGTATAGATAATGTCACTCTCCTACTGATTGTGGTAAAACAACTGTTACTATGGACGGGACGAGTGACAGATTGCTTAAGAAATTAGGTATTTATAACTTATGCTGTAAACTCGGGATAAAGCAATCTGAAAAGCCACAATCTAACGACCCGAAGCTGTGAATCTCTGCGTTTGTCTTAATTTGATAATCAAACCTATTATGTAATATGTTGTGAGTAATTTTCTTTTATCTTGATAGAAGTTATGTTTGTCCCACATCGATTAGTTACTGGGCTGTTATTGTGTAAAGTGTGGTCTGGGCACCCTCTTCCTCGGAGCTAGCTTTGGAGATGAGTTCTAACCAAACCCATTTATCATATCTAAATGGGATAATCTCGTTCAACAATAGGTCACATATTATAAGTTCTCGTCTATACATAGACACACCCATGCATAATTCCAAAGAATCTGTGTTAGTGGCTAACTGCATTTGTTGGTCAAGTGATCGAACCGCTCAACTTTTTTTTTTTTTTTTTT
>CACSLK010030875.1:994754-1010238 GCA_902706635.1 Striga hermonthica | reverse complement strand
TACAAGCCATTAATTTGGAAGCTGCACTTCAAAAATGGTTAGACCATTGATGAGGTTCTACATCATAATATAGATTTTCAAGAAGTCAGCTCTTTCACTTATTTTCCTCACCCAATCGAACTATTTGATAAATCTCAAAGATAATTGTTGTTAATTACTTATTCTAAGGTAAATGTAACTCCAATTAACCATTGACGAAGATTATCTTGAAACGCTAAGGTAACAACAAAGCACAAAGTCCTAATGAGTTTCCTCTCCCTTCAAGTCCTCTTCTGCATCTTCAAATCCACACTACTATCATCAAATTTGTGTTTTCAAAGAATCTTATCAACTCTCAGGACTCAGCATGACGAGGCATTTATGATTTTCAAATCGCAAAGCCTGTTATGGTTTATGAAATTATCTACCAAGTAATATTTGAACCATTAGAAAAAGATGAAAACATGTTCCCGGTTGTTGAAAAGGGATATCAAGCGACTGTCAATGTGATATCAACCAAATATGAGGCATAAAAGCATATGGAGAACCTCACTTGAACTACCAACTCACTTTTGTATCAACACTAGAATAGAGTGGAGAGTGCTGGTCGAAAATAATTATTTGAGCTTTGACAAAACTGCCTAATGCATCTGTAACTCCCTCCTGACCAGCTTCCATACGAGTAGCATCACGCGGTAGGACACCAGCAACACGCGTAAAACTAGGTGCTTTTGAATCGTTGTTTTCTGATTGTGTAATACTTCCAGAACTCATAGCCTTCATTTCATCATCTGGTGACATGGGGCTACCAGCTAAATCACTAAGATCCTCAGGCGCCTCGTAAAACTCATCATCTCCTTCAGACTGGTTGAAATCACTACTTTCATGTGTTATACTAACAGAATTCTCCAATAGAGAAGGGGCTGCGACGTTCGTGATGAAAGATCTTGCAATATAGAGCTGAGATGTTCCCTTGCGGCAAACTAAATCTTCTACCTCCAATGCTTTAAGGACTGTGCCAATGAAGATATCATTCTCTCTAATTGAAAGCTCCACCTGCAGCAGATTGATTTGAACAAGTTAGCCATAAGTGTAAACATGTGAAAGCTGGTAAATGGGCATAGATAGAACTCATCCTCTCAAAGGAAGTGGGTGTCCAACGCACACTTATACACAATAACAGCCCAGTAACTAATGGATGTGGGAAAGACAAAACTTCTAACAGCCCTCACGGGCAGCATGCCAATCCATATATATCAGGTCCAAGTCCAACATCACCTCCAAACTAACAAAATTGGGTATTCTTGTACCATGATAAATGGGCCTAGCCCAAGAGCTACCTCAAAGGGAAAGGGTGCCCAACACACAATTATACACAACCACCCCCAAGTAACTAGTTGGTGTGGGAAAGCATACTTCTAACAAAAGTCAATTTCAAATTAGAGTATTTATCTTACGTGTCCACCAATTGCTCGAAACTCAAGCAAACGCTTCTCATCAGCAAGAAGCATCTTCATAAAACTTTGATCGCGCTGCAAAAGTATAAGCAGGCATTCATGTCAGAAAATTAGTGGCTACATATCCAATCCAATATACCATAAGGTCTGAGAAAAATCTTACCATGCTCGAGTAACTGAAACTTATCTTCAACTCATCAAGCACACCAGTTAAAAATAACTTTTCTGTCATAGGAGAATTTGTTGAATCATGACTGCTAGGTTCAGAGCTTTCTGAATTCGACAAGGTTTCAATTAGACCAGTTAAAGTAGCATTTCCCTGCACAGACATTCAAGACCCTTTGATATGAAACAACTTCACGTGCAAAGTAATGAAACGGAAATTTAACCACCAAAAGGAACTCCTCAAAGGTGTGAAACTGTCAGAGAACAGGAAGTCGTTCAACATCAAGGAAAATCAAATCTCACTCAAATATTGTCTTCTTCAGAACACAAAAATGGTTTATAAATGAGGGTCCGGACATCTTCTCTCAACTATCTCAGCATAGTAGCAACAGTAATAGAAAACTTAAAGCAATTTTGATCATAGTAATATCTTGATTCATTTGTAAAAGTGCAATAAACTCAAAGCGTAGCCAATGCAGAAGAAATGGTATGGATAGAACCCCAGGAATAAGTAATGGGAAAAAATGAGGTGTGTAATTGGGCAACTTGAAACATTAGTTGCACAAATTGGAATGCCAGAATGAGGTGGGCATATAATTGGAATTTCCAACTATATTCCATTCACATGATTGACATTATTTGGTAATGGATAAATCCACAAGAGACAGGAATCCTGTGTACTAAACTTGCGCAGTCATCAATCCTCTGCTCCACTTCTATTTTAGCTATTCACCATTTGTCCTACACTAGTAGTGTTCATTGAAACTATCATTTTGAATAGAACTTTACAATCAACCCATCATCATTTGTAACAAAAAAGTAGAAAATTACTTTTTTATATTTTAAAATTTAGAAACTGAAAAACAGATTTTATTACTGATATGATAGCACATTATTAATCTAATATTAATAATTAAGAAGTAATTTACATATTCTAAGAATTGCCATGAAGTCAAATCCGGTAGGTATTCCACTAAACCATTTACCACAAAACATTTAAAAAATGATTTCACTGTTGGAGAAGATTTTCATGGCACAGGCCCCATCTAATATTTTAAAATGCATCAACACTTATGTTAGTCTTACCAAACTTTTGCTAGTTATCAATGAACATAGAGATCCTTAAAGTGGTGCAGAAACACTGAAGTCACCCGATAAAATGTGGTGATTGAAAAATGTAGACAGAATAAATGTCAAATGATGGACTAGATCAAAATGGCTCAATTAAATTCTAGTGCTTCTTCTATTAGTGAAGTTTCTAGAAAAAAAAATATATCAAACGACGCAGTGCACATTGGTCGCTACGGAAACAGTCTCCTTGTACAATTACAAGGGTAAGGTCTGCGTACAACTGACTCCCCCAGACCCCAACCAGTTGGGAATATACTGGGTATGTTGTTGTTGGGTATGTTGTTGTTGTTGTTGTAATAAATGTCAAATGACTCGCAGACAACAGTAATCTGGAAATATTCAAGGCTAGGCCGGTGGGGAAGGTCTAAAACCTACGGTGTTGGCAGTCGTGAGACATTACCCAATTCGCTAAACAGAGACTACTCAGCTTCATTGGTTAAACTTTATCAGGGTGATAAAATGACGGATGCAGACCTTCATAATTCCAATCTAATCGGGATGTCAAGCTTGGTTAACTTCATGAATGTATATGAATACGGGTTGAAGAAGCTAACACCAACAGCTAGGGGAACTTAGTTATCAAACATAACTTTAAAGCCACTGTTTTATTTTTAGCATCAACCATATAAGGTACATTTGAGGATTGTTAATAATTATCAAAGACACTCAACTCTGATCATTCTTCATGAATGTTTCACAAAGAACGGTTCAGCAGTGGGAGCTGTTATAAGTGATTGAAGAAAAAAAAAAAAAAAAAAAACCTTAGGAAGGTGCATATGTTGGAGCACCAACAAAATTCAGTTCAAAAAGTTCCGAAGAAGTGGATTGGTAGATAAAGGGAATAATTGGACACCACTAGAGTATGTGAACTTGACATCACATGCATATTTTGTTGTAGAATTGCACAATATGCACTCTAATGGTTCATCAGTCTATGGAAGCCATTATATATTCCACTGACTCAAGTATAGTCTATGTACCTTAGGCAAGATTTCAAAGTCTGCAAGTCACAAAATACATATCAATAGCTTAACAGAACAAGCATAGAAATAATAATTAATGCTGCTTAACGTGTGATATGATAAAAGGTTATTACCGATGCTCGATAAATGGAACCCTGAAGGTAGCTTTGCCATGTCCTCAAAGAACTCTCGGAGCCACAGCGCAAAATTACGGAATTTGCATCTTCCACAACCTAGTAAGGATAGTCAAGTCAATTTAAATTTCCACACAACCAAAAACCAAGAAGATATAACAATAATGAAATCATAACTTATAATCAAGGGACAACCTTGACATTGGGACTCTCAGAATCACCAACAGCCAACACATGTTCCACATCTCCAAGTAAATCAGATGGAAGTCGATATAGATGTTTACCACGTAGGCTGGAAATTACAGAACCATGTTAGCACTATAATTCACAGATATGTGAATATTGATGCAGGCGCAGTGCAAAACCGTCAGAAACTGGGCATGCAGAACATGTACTTAGATAGTGGACATCTACAGTATATCATTTCTAAACTATTCCAGAATCTTGGAAGATTAGAGAATATGTCAATTCGTATACAAGTGCGGTTCAAATTTTTTTGTCACACCTTTTAACCGTTGACTTCTTACATTTCTTATAGTTTGAGGCATGAATTGTGATAAAGTTATTTACACTATTGGCATGATTAATATTATGAAATGAAATTTGATAGGGAATAGAATGAGGTTGAAGAATGGGCTGATTATTGGAAATGAATGAAATAAGTTTTTCCACTGATATGTTTGGTATGCTAAAGAAATGAAGCCTGAATAGAATGATATTATCTCTTCATATTGTCAAAAAATGATTTTTATTTTTATGTTAATGTTATTTTCTTATTTATGTTAATAATGATAATATATTTGTTTTAAAAAAGTGTACTATAGTTGCAATAATTTTATTGTATACAATATAAATTAAATAAGTGAACTACTTGTTAATATCTATCAATTAATAAAAATAGAAAACTACATAAACACGTAAAAGCATATATGAATCTATAGTATTATTTATAAGTTAATTCAATTTATGAACAAATATATAATATATATATGTATATATATGAACATAAGATTTTTTCTAAGGAACTATTAATAGATACATTCTTTTATAATTTTCTACTAAATAAATAATTTACATATCTAAGTAAAATATGAATAATAAATAAAAAAATTATTTTTATTTATTTATTTAATATTTATTTTCTAAAATAAATAATTTAACCATGATTTATAATATATATCATATTTATTTCTTTCTTATGGTTAATATTTAGTTTAATTTTTTGAAAAACTAAATCTTAAAGATATGGGAATGGGTAAACCCATGTATTAGCTAAAGAATGGTCATTCCTTTCTAAAATTATACCAATCATAGGATTAGGAATGGATAAGGAAATCATCATTCCATTCTTACGTCATTCCTTCAAACAACCATATCATATATGTTCTCCATATTTAAACCTTTCATCCACACTCATAAAAAAAAAGTTGGGAATCCAATCTCTAGGGCACACTACAATTCAGTTGGAGCACGATATTATATTTATAGTACCTACAGACTTTCAAGGCTGTACAGGAAACAAATAAAACTTCAACCTCCACGGTTCCACCACGCACATTATCTCAAGCGCTCTACATTTTCTTGTTTCCAGTGGATGTTGCATTCTCCTAGTTGTATAAGTGTACAGTTCATTTAGCATGGTTTGCTCCAGGGAAAGCCCTCTAAGTAACCCTATTCTATCAACCACAAGCCATGCAATAGCTTCTATAGTTTTACGTAGCACACAAGCCCCATAAAGTAAAACAAATTAAATTGCCCAATCCCAAACCTGTAGCATTGTTTATAATTTCTTGATTCAGGGTCCTTTAACACATAAAGCAATGGTCCAACTACACAAAAATATCTCCTTTGCCATACTGCATCTCTGCCTCCAACACCCTAAAACAAAAGGATGCAACCAAAAATATGATACTACAAAAAACAGGCAACTAACAGCAAAATCTTATCCATATTAGGTCATTCAGAAACAAATGAAAACAGACAAGTCACCTTCCGTGCCAGCTGATACAGCCAGCCTGAGAAATCAGCTTCATCCCAAGGACGGACAAGATCAGGATGGTCAGCATCATCCCCTTGAAAAATTTTAACAACTTGCATTAAGCGATGATAACAAGATGGAGAAAAATGAATCCCTATGGAAGGTAACCGCATGGCAAGCCTTGTTGACGGGAAAGAGGCAACTGGTGATATAATCTGAAAAGCAAAATTTGTAAAATCTTGACTGTATGACAATAATACACACCTGAATAGAACTCTATTGAACTCAAATTGGAGTGGATAATGATTACCTGCTGAAGCTTTAGAAATACTGCACATCTGTCGATAACTGGTAGGTAGCTGACAAAGGCAGCCTTCAATGAACCATCAGGTCTCTTTAAAGAAGCTTGGTTCCAGCGATAATCACCATCAACCAGGAAAGCCGATACATCTCTCAAAACCAAATCAAATTGCGAATACACATTCATCTCTTCAGGTGTAACATATTCAGCATTATCCTGAACATATTGCTCTGAAGTGAAATACTTTGCAACCAAAAGAATCAAATGAGCAATCTCAAAGCTCTGGAAATCTACCTGAGAACGTATCACTAACTTTCCCAAGTCTATCAGAAGCCTGGTAGGGTGGACACCATCAGGAGAGAAGTCGGTGGGAATAGTTATTTTGGGCGCCGCAATATCCAAGTCCAAGAAAAACCTAGGCCAAACATTAATCTACAATTAGCGCGCATATAAATTAGTGATCGACATTACAAAACACTAACTCATTAAGTAGTTCACTACATATTCTAATCCAAAACTGTACCATTGGGGAACATGACATCTATTTTGGAATTTTACCGGAGTTACACTAGCTTCATTTTTCTAGCCAAACCAGTATCATTGTGGCAGATCTTCAGTCTAGAAGAAACTATTCATTATAGCCAAACATCCATAAGAAACTACCCGTTGTCCCACAATGGCACACTTTATATCACCAACATCAAAAATAGACTGTTTGTTATCATCGAAGTCCTTGTTCTTCCAACTAAATCGACCTGACATATAGTAGGGACAACCATCCTCATACGATATTGACCTGTCCTCAAGACAACCCAAAATCAACAGCAAAATATCTGGTTGAGAACTTGGATTCACCCACACAAGGTCAACCTCAGTTAAAAGACTGAAGACCAAATAATCTGTGTGCGCCTACACACATATCACCAAGAGAGAATATGTGGATTCTGTCTTGCTCTTTACCATGTCACAAGTGGGAAGTTTACCCAAAACCACCAATCAAGTGAATATTTTTAACTTCTATTGGTACTGGACCTTCCTAATAACTTTAAAAAAGAGGACAAGGGATTAGACTTGAATGAGAACGAATCATAGAATGATCTGCATGGAAAAGCATGGAGAACCCAACTTGAATCAAGGAGTGACACCTAGTGCTTCTTCGATTTAAAGGCCTGATATAAATCATAAAATAATAAGAAATAATAAATTACTTCTCTCCATTTTTCCTCCTCATTTTTCTTCTATTTTTCTTCACACTAATCATCTTAAGGCATGGCCTAAGGCTTCTAAAAGGCACATTCATTCAACCCAAGAACACAAAAGTCAACAGCATACATGATACAAACAGTCCAAGACATCATAGCCAACCCTGATCAATCTACAATGAAAGCTAACTTCAAAGTTCAGAATAATGAAAAGTACCTCGCACGCTCCTTCAATGCTCTGTTCACTTGTTTCGTCGCTGTGCGTTTGACTTCATCAATTGTCATCTAAAAATTGTATACATTAAACAAGAAACGCGAGGCAATTACTATAGAAGCCTTTCCAATAAAATAGTGCAGTATACTACGATCGAGGGCAAGTGAGAATTTATTAGCTGGACATTAGCTACTACAGAGAACTTCAAACTGAGCAAAAGGAAGATAAGATGCAACAAAACCATACGAGTCTGGCAATACGCAACATCATTATTGTATACAGATTACAGGGAAAATCTCAGCAAAATTCCAACATGAATTGAAGCTACATAGAACTTAATCGTGAAAAGGTAGAGCGGTCAGTGCATCATGCATATTAAAACTCCAAGAGGTAGTTGCAAACAGATGATATATGTAAAGAACACAAGCTGTTTCTGCAAATTGCAAGTTGAAAGAGGTAAATAAGAAATGAAAATCGAAGCCTTGGGTCTACCTAAGTGCACAAGATAGAAAATAGGTGATGTATGTGTCTCTATTCACACACAAACACACACCGAGTGAGAGACTACCCACCCTAGAGAATGACAATCAATATTAAAGTGAAAGAGATCATTTTAGCTGCAATAAAATGGCCAACAAGAGGCCCTAATGAGGTGTGTGGATACAATGCAGGCACAATGATATGCCCCATATGTTGAAGGAAATGGTAATGGCAGCATCATATGTGATTTGAAAAGGAAATTCAATTAGTTGCTACTGACTCATTTGAATTACAAAAAATTCATGGCCCCTTTATTTGCATAACTCTGACTGAATAACTTTTCTGGCCTTGGGGGGCACAGAAGTTGTGAAAAGTCGGTGTAAGACGGGGTATATGTTTTATTCTCTAAAGATTAACCTCGTATTAGTTTGGTGAGATCAACATATTCAAACTGTCACCCTCCCACCCACTCACCTCACAAACAACCCTTCGAACCCAATGCTTAGTTCCTTAGCACTCAATTGGATTGTTGGAGTTACCAGGTTATTAGCCAGGAGTCTATCTATTTAACCATAGGAAATACTTGTTATCCATAATACAGCAATATTAAATCTGCACAGATCTATCAGTGAAAGAATGGAAAAGGAAATAATGATTATAGCACAACAAGGGCGAGGGACAAACTTGAACTGCAGAAGCCGTTTCCCGGACTAGAGTCTCGCTTACAGTCGCACTACTTTCAAAGAAGTCGATGATTTGGTTAACGGAATCCTTCATATACTGAACAAAGAAAAAAAAATATTCAGATTCATAAATAGATGCAATTTAGAATTTTAGATAAATAACACCACAGCATCTTACAGTCACATAACAGGGTGAAGCTTTAGCAACCAGGCTCCAGTCCACATCCACATCAAGTGGTTTATAGCAGAACGCAGCAACCAATGAATTAGAAACAGTTTCGCTCTGCATAATAAGTTTGTACAAGAGAATGCATAAAAAAATAGCGACGCGGGTGGACAAATAAATAGATAGATTCTAGATATATAGATATACAAAGTGGGGGAGGGGGGCGCCATACCACAGCAAGAAGACCTTTCGGGGACAGTAATCTGTATGATCCCAATTTTATATCGACAATTTTTGCTTCTGGATACAGTTTTATGCAACACTCGAGATTATCGCAGGATAAGTCAGCAAGGCACTCCTGGGAGTCAGTTAGCTTCGATGCATTATGCTTCATGTGAAGGCTCAATGAAATATATGGCAAATTCATATCGCCGTGGGTCAGTAGTTGTTCATCATCACCTTCCTTGTACCCAATAATATCATTCAATCTCTTCCAATCTTCCTCAGTCAGAGTACCAGGTTCATTTTCATCTTTGCTAGTTTGAGTAGTCCTGCAATACAATCACAAATGTATCAGAATTATGTTGCAATCATGAAGAAGTCGTGTGAGCAAATATATGACTGCAAGGTAGAACAGGTCACCATCCAAATGACCACCACGATTTCTTGGCCTTTTGCTCTTTTAGGTATTTTTCTGATCCCAATGATTGCTCCACAACCTTATGGGCCAACATCCTGTTCGAATAAATTAATTTATCAATTAAAAACATTGAGGCACACCACAGAATCTAAATCATTTCTGCAGTAGATCTAGCAATCATGACTGACAAAATGTAACGTTAGCTGAAGAAAGTAAACAACCTACTGTCCACCTTTTCCCATAAAGACATTCTTGTGCATGAAGACAAATAACAACTAAAACAGAGAGGAACATCTATCTAAAGAAAGAAACATCGCTCTCATGAAAAGTGAGTAAGGAAACAAAAGGCCACGTTAATAATTCTAGTCCTTTAAGCACCTGATAGCATAAACTACAGACATCTCATGCCATCAGTGTTGAATTCTAAAAAACATATTGTCGGTGATCCAGCAAATAAGGAAAAGAAAATTGCAAACACATACATAAGCATCATGCCACTTTGAACAAAAGTAATACACCCCCCCAGGTTCCCAAATGGCATACAAAGCACATAACTATTATAGACTCATCTAAAGCATATCAAACCCATAACTAATACAGACATATCGATAACTTTTATACCTCCATTGAAGAATAACATCTATATCAAGTTCCCGGTCAAGTCCTTCTATTTCTTCATTGTCATCAACTACAGCACGGTTAATATCTGATTTGAGCAGCGCAGCATACAGAGAAATGTATCTCTTACGCAATTTAGCATATCGCAGGACTTGCTCCCACGACAACATTCCACTAGCAAGGATAACAACATAAGAGAGATCAATATGGAACAGTTCCCAATAACACTTCTCAAGAAGGGGGAAAGGAGACTTTGTGGCAAACAACACGATTTCAACATACAACATTATTCCATATGACAAGGTTCACTCCAGCACTAACATATATATTTATATAATATAGTCATAAAAGGAAAGGAGAATAAACACCGAAAGAAAAAAATAATTCAGATCAACACTTAAAAGCCAAAACCCAGGAGAAAAGAAAGAAAAAAAGAAGTACTGTAATTGTTAGCATACAGAGACTCATTCAAATAAAACTTATTCACAGACCTCAAAGCCATAATACAAAAGCCAAGATACAAAGTAAATATCAATAAGAAAGGTGAGGCTCCAAAACCAAATATCACCTAAATATGAAGCAAATATTTTCATGACCATACAAACATTTACTGATGTTTATGCGATCCCCTTTGATCCACAAATGGAAATTACATCATCTTGTGAGATCCATCCAACCTTCTTATAGACTCGTTGTTCATGTTGTTTTTCTAGCTGCCCAATTTTGCCAAATCTAGAGATCTCCTGGTTTTGGATTTTCTTCTTGATCTTTTCTTTTGACTCAATATTTCATCTAGAATGATGGGGTCAGAACAGATTTGGTTGAAGTATTGGCCAATATCTATCTATCTCTTAGTGTCAACATTATAACATGCCACAATCGGAAAGCCTAACCACACAAGCAAACTATTCACACGTTTAGTCAAAAATATGTACAAAGAAATGACTAGGTAGGAACCTGGCCTTCTTCTTTTTATCCATAACTGCCCTAAAAGCATACTTCCACCATGATCTCGGATCACTTTTTACAGTCAAACGTGGACGATAGTGAGCATAATATAGTCTCTGATTGAAGGCAGTGAAATTATCAGCTAATTTCAACAAGTCGTGATACCCAGCCTACAGATTAAACACAAAATATGTGGTAAGGCGATTACAATGAATAACAAGGCAAGGCAGACATGGAGAAACTAAATAGGAAGCCAATACCAACTTTTGACAAGCACACAGTCACATCATCCAGATTTACTGCAGCATTCTGCAGTGGTTGACCTTTTCTTCTTGATGCATCAGAACGCTCCTTTGAATACTTAGCATTTCCACTTACTGGTTCCAAAACATATGAGTGTTTTCCCAAATTATCAGCTGCAGGTTTCCCACCTTTTGTACCAAATTCAAAAATCTAGAACCCATACATTAGCTTAATGGTTTTTAGTTAATATAAGCAACTAATGTTAAACAAAAAGCTCAAATACCTGTCCCCATTCGGACGGTGACAAGTCCTCCCACGGTTTTTCAATGTGCCACGGACTTACATCAGAATCCAGATAGATAGCCATTCGTTCAAGTTGCACAGACTAGAAAATGTCATAGAAACAAAATGTAAAACTTCAATGGACTAGATAAGAGAAACAAGTGCGCAGCAGCTCATTAATGTTTTCGTCAAGCTATCAACTAAGAAAAGGTTGGTATTAACAGACAGACAACAGTACCACTCTGGCCTATCATTGACAACCAATGGAACAATCTATCTCGTGGAAGAATAAGAGAGGACAAACCCCATCGGATACCACATCATCATCATGATCAAGAAAGTTTAATACAAAACTTTGTAAATATTAATACAAGTATGTACATCATCCATAGCACATTAACAGAAATGTAGCAAGACTAGTAAGGCAAAAAAAAAATCTTGAAAGCCAAACCATCCAGGTCTACTTGAATATAAAATGCTTTTCAAAATTTTTGTTGACAAGGACAAACCCAGGTAAACCATTTTGTTATGAATGGCTGCAAAAATTATGGATTGGGGTGAAAGTCATAGTGCCACCAAAAATTTTTACGTCGATGAACCCATAATGTCAGCATAGATTTTAGTCTGGACCAAATATCAAGGCCAAACTCGTCATTATAATAAAATATTGTCATATTCTATTCCATCCAGATCAACCAACATACAATAAGATGACATTCTACGGAATGTCTTGCCCTTGCAAGTTGCAGCACAGATAGCACACATGTAATGGAAAATAGCCTGGAACAGCAACCTGGATGGATCAAAACAAGGCCAAGCACAAATAGAACACAGTATGTGCATGTATGTGCTAATGCAAAATTAGTGACTCAGGGTCTCCATGCTGGACCAAGATAGTTTCTTGGAACAATACTGACATACAATAACTCATCTATTTGTCACTGTTGTAGGTGTAGTCTCTAGGAAAACATTGACTTGGCATACAACCGACTAGATATGAACTTAATCTTGAAAAAGGCGTTCAGATAATACACACACAGAAAACCAGCTCATCAGATTTCAGGTAAGACGTCAAGAATCATAAATTTATAAAGAAACAGTTTAACAGCAAAAGCCCAAAAAAAAAAGGTGAATAAAACAAGAATTTGAAAGGACACAGAAAAAAAATAGAACAGTTGAAGATGTAAGAAGAATTTGTCCATTGCAAATGGAGCTGGAAGAGTCATTGTTGACAATTCTCCTGGCATAGTGCTAATAATGGACTAGATCAAAATGGCTCAATTAAATTCTAATGCTTCTTCTATTAGTGAAGTTTCTAGAAAAAAAATATATCAAACGACACAATGCACCTTGGGTCGCTACGGAAACAGCCTCCTTGTATAATTACAAGGGTAAGGTCTGCGTACAACTGACCCCCAGCCCCCAGACCCCAACCAGTTGGGAATATACTGGGTATGTTGTTGTTGTTGTTGAAGATGTAAGAAGAAAGAAATGTGAAACAGTAGAACATAAAATCGTAACAATGACCACCATACACAACCATGCGCCAAATACTTCAGGAATACAATACCAAAAAAAAAAGCATCACAAAAATTATACAAGTGTACAAACCTTCTGGATTCGCTCCAATGCACCTCCAGTTATAAAAGTTTCCTCCCCATTATCATCAACTGTAAATGCTGAGAGTTTATCCAACATCACGCCAGCTGCAAATGGGTGGCCTGGATTACTGAAGAAAATGTTGTTTCAAAAGTAACCAATTACAGGATACAGGAGAATGATAAAGGGGAAAGACAACGATCCAGGGATGACAAGGAAATCAAAGCATCCAAAACTTGTGTACCTCTCAATATCTTCGTATCTGATGTGGATGTTAGAAATAGAAAGCTTTAAATTCCCAATCACCGTATTGATTAAAGACCCGATCCAAGACTTGTTCTTCGAGGAAAAGAAAATAAAAGCAACGACAAGGTGGTTACATCATGATCGTATTATAAAGAAACAAGCTCGAATAACAGTATCTTTGTTTAAAATATGACCGCCATCGGCTCCATGTCAATAACTAAAATTAGCACAACAGTAGATAGCAGACAATATCATATAATACTGACCAGCATTAGCTAAGAATGAGAAGGTATAAACAGAAAATCAAAAACAAAATGATCTAGAAAGCAAAGTGCCCACATGTGATCCCAGAAGAAAAGACCAAAGATAGCTAGACATATCCCTCCCTCCCTCAATCAATAAGGAACATGAGTTGCAGCTTCAGATTCCATGATGCAGTATGTTAGAAGTTATGTTCGTCCACATCAATTAGTAATTGGGTTGTAATTGTGTACAAACATGGGTTGGGAACCGTCTCCCTTTGAGCTAAATTTTGGGTATGAGTCTACCAAGCCCGTTTCTCGTGGTATCAGAGCATCCAGGTTTTGTTTGGTTGGAGGTAATGTTGGGTTTGGACCCGACCCATTTAGTTTTGGCAAGCTGTGTTTGAGGGCCAGTGTTAGAAGTTATGTTTGTCCCACATCAATTAGTCATTAGGGTTGCTATTGTGTATACACGTGGGTTGGTCACTCTACCTTTTAGCTAGCTTTGGGGGATGAGTACAAAAAGTGGAAAAAAAAAAAGCTTCTTACGTTGCAAGTCCCTTTCTGAAAATCAGAAGCTTCGCCATTTAGAAATACAGATAACTTGGGCTAACAATTGGTGGCCTCTTCATCTAACATTTTATATGCATAACAATGAGGACATTATATTCGTTACATTGGTACTGAGTAATAATAAGACATACCATTTCCGAATTCAGGAGCTGTTGGCTCTCCAACAACTTCATTTCCATTTCCTATTCAAAGACAATTATAAATTTTACTATTAAAATAAACTGAGGAAAGGTCAATGAATAATTTAAAGAAAAACCATACTCGTATTCGATTCCTTTTAACTTCTTGAATGGAGTCCTCTGTAGATCCTTCAACCTGTGTTGCAGGCTCAGCCAATAAAAAGATACGATCCAGATAAACCAGAACAGGATCTTGGCCCAGCCTGCTCCATGGAACCTGTTATGAAGGGAAGTAGATGGAAATATATATTAAAAGCAAATTTCACATCATGAATTTAATACATGTAACCCGGAGATCTTTTAGGTTGTTCCATCAAGCCTTGTATCATTAATTCACGGAAAATTGTTGTTTGTTGTCGCCAAAAAAAAATGAAGGAAGATGTTACTCTTGATAAAATTGTTGTTTGTTATCCCAAAAAAAAAAAATATAATAATAATAATAGTAGTAGTAAACGAAGAAAATATCAATTGGCCCGTGATTTCTTTACTATGACATAGCAAATTTTGAAAATAACATTTTTCATCATTCCATAATGCAGGTCATGAGATTCAACTAGATATCAGAATTGTGACTCAGATTCTGCCAAACCTCTTATATTTAATTGCTTTAGTGTATCGCTCATTTTATAGGGTCAAACATGAAGTACATGCACAATCGAATCAACTTCTCGTGATTGGCAATTACCTATCAAGACAAACAAGCGTCTTAAAGAACACTACCACATAACCTCCTTGCTCCCACAGCTATAATTCGCACACACAGCCAATCCAAATGACATTACAAGAAGATGAAGAAGTTCTTGAAGGTATTGATCTAGTACTAATTATAAGGACACCAGTAACCAATATGTGGAAAAAATTGTACAGCACATACGTGGAGTAATTTATATATTAATAAAAATAAAAAAACATGTGGACAAAAAAAAAGAAAAAAAAGGGAGTGGACAACACTAAAAACCACGTATTTAAGGAATACGTTTTCTATACAATTTGTATAGAAAATGTATTCCTTAAATACGTTTTTTCAGATTTTTTTACAAAAGAAAACGTATTCAGTGAATA
>CACSLK010030875.1:949176-976119 GCA_902706635.1 Striga hermonthica | reverse complement strand
AAAAAAAAAAATGGCCGGCCGGCCGGCAAAACCGGCCGTGCATGGGCCGGCCTACCGGCAAAACCGGCCGTGCATGGGCCGGCCAACCGGCAAAAAGAAGGCCGACACGGCTACGGCCGGCATTAGAGGCCGGCCGGCCCAAAAAAAAAAATAAAAAAAAATAGTCGCTTTGACCGGTCGGCCGCCGGTTTGACCGGTCAGCCGCCGCATGATCGGTCTTGTTGGAAAGCATTTTTTCGCCGGAATTATTCAGAGGTGTTTTTGGAATTTTTCGAGGCTCGGTTTGGCCGGTAAACAGGTTTAAAGAGGGACATCTATTATTTTTAAAAAAATGTATAAAGGGCAAATTAGTCTTTTAGGGGGCGGTAAATATCGAAAAGATGGCGGTGTTGAGGTTGAGATTGCCTTGGTGTTCCGTCTACCTAGCGGTTCACTTTAAAATTTGCACATCGTGGGGGTTATCCAGTTCGAACTGCGGTTAAGCTGCACGAATCACGATTGCCTATGAGCTTGGATATAAGATTCAAGAAAATTGAATTATTTTTTAACGAATCATTTAAAAAATTAAATTTAACTTAATTTTAACTCAATCTCATTATTATCAGCATTATTAAAAATTAATAATATTAATCAATTATTCTTACGCATTACGATCAACTATAATTCAATATTCATTCACTATCACTTCACATTATCTACTTTTACATTAAATATACTTTAATTATTGTATTTTAAATAATATTTTAATATAAACTCAAAATTCCACTAAAAATTAATCATGTCACCTTTTTTCAAATTAATCAAACAAAACCAAAAAATCAAAACATAACCAAAAAAATTTATAACCAAGCATACCTTTGTCATTTACACTAGTCTTTGAACAACACACGTTTATGTCATACCCTAAATGCTTGGATATGATTTTTTTGTTTTGTTTTGTTATACCATTGTCATTTACACTAGTCTTTGAACACCACACGTTTGATGTCATACCATAAATGCTTGGATATGATTTTTTTGTTTTGTTTTGTTTGAATCTTTGGGTTTGGTTTTAATAATTTTGAAAAATATATTATAGTTAGTTGTTAGTGGAATTTTGTGTTTATATTAAAATAATATTCAAAAAAAATTATTAAAGTTGATTTGATATAAAAGTAGGGAAGTGATGATGTGAGTGATGGTTAAGTAAAATTATATGAGGGAATAAAGAGTGAGTGAATTAGAGTTGAGGTAATGCTGTGGTCCTACCCGGCTCGATTCCGGATTAGTCGGTTCCCTGTGGATCCGGAAACCGAAAGGTCCCTGTACCAAAAAAAAAAAAAAAAAAATGATTGAATGCATTGACTCAGTTTGTGTGCTTAAACCTTAATGAATGCATTGACACACATTTTTCAAACAGGCTGACTGAAACAATAGTCAGTCAATCTGAAAATTTTTCAGAACCCACTAAAAAACTTCATTTCCTTTCCATGGAAGAAAATCATGAACCTGAATGACCTTAGATCGATATTTGTGTACCACTTTGCCCCACTCAGCTTGTCGAACAAGTCCAACGCCTTAGGTTATATTTCAGGCATAAACTCATCGTCAGTTCATAGAATAACTGGACCCTAATCAGTTAATGGTACTCTAAAAATCCAGCTCTAGCAACATTTTTGTACCCAACTATTTTTATCAAACTCCAAAAATAATCAAAACCTACTACAAATCTTCAATCTCCTCCAGGGAAGAGAATTGTGCATCGATTTGGCAGAGAGCTTCATGGTCAAGTGTTGTAGAGGCAAACCACTTGTTATGTGACTGTTCAAGTGTAGACGTATCACATTTACGATCCTTTTCGCCCAAAATGGACTCACCAGTTTCGACTGAGCTCACCTTGGAATTATTATTCCATCTAAACATCTGGTGTGCAATCTCCCAGCATGCTTGCATGTCTTCCTCATTTCGTGCTTTGTTCAGTTTATCATTAAGATCGGTTAAAGCAATACTCATCTCACCCTGCAAGGACTTAATCCTCTTAGCAGCTGTTATCCTGCATCCGTCTGTATCAATATCGAGATCACTCGTGCCACCAACTAACCCAGCCTTTCCCAGACTCTTCAATCCTTGATCCACAATGTGTTGGATCTTCACCCTCAAGTTTTCGGATCTTACTGGATTTGATCCAAGCCTCATCTTCAGCCCTTGAACAATTCCCTCAGTATTCTGTCCATCACGACTCGAGTTCACCTCAGACGGCGGATGGTCTTGCATGTGATTGTCATCAGCTGATGAATTCACCAGAAAAACCTCTTCCAGTAGACCAACGTTTTGGGTATAGCGGTCAAAGGCTTCAGTTTCCGCCTCTACATTTCGGTCTTTGAATTCTTTCAATTTCAAGAACCTCCATTCGTTTATGACTTGTGCATCCTGTACAGATGTTGTTATAGAATAAAGGTTACATTTTTAAGCCGGGATGTATGCAGTAAAAGATATTATTTCCACCTTTTTCGTCAGTGGCTTCCTTGAGCGCAGTGGTGTCTGTAAATTGCTGAACTGCGCAAAGCTGCTGGAAAGTTGGCGAAGCCTGTTAACATTCCTGTACGGTAATGGCTGATATCAGAAAAATGCAACAAAATATTTGAAACTAAAGAATTTAGGATTAAAAAGAACTTGAATGGTTGTGTACTTGTACCACTTTATAGTGTGGTAATTTAGGATAAAAAAAAAAAAAACTAAAGAATTCTAAAGAAAACTGTCAGAAACTTGAATTGCCATTATTAACAATTGCCAGCACCTAAAAAGTTGGTGTCTATATCATTTGGAGTAATTATCATTAAAGAGTAATAAATAATATATCTATTGCAACTTGTAAAAGGAGATATATATCAATTTATCTGCCAGTAAACTAAATGCAGAAAAGAAAATCTATGCTAGGGATACAATGCAGGAGAGTATAGCCATTCATTGCTAGATCCTAGATGTGCAATAGCATTCAGGCGTGGAAGCATTTCTCAAGCTGTCATGGATGGTAAACGGTAAAAGAAAAAAAGATGAACTTAAGAGTTTCAAAACATGAGAGTTAGAAACAATGAGGCGAAATTTTCCCACCACGATTTACACATGGGAAGCTGGTTTTACAAGCTTACCCTTGATGAGATACTTCAGGTGACTGCTGGTCAAATAGAGGAGAGCTGGAAGAGGGTGGCTTGTCTGGAAAGGATGAGTTGCCTTTCAAAACTGCAGTAAGACAAATATAGGATGCCACTTAGACTTGGTAAGCGTTTGATCTTTATTGTAGGAGAAGAGGCAACATCTGTTATGCATTTGACAAGTTCTGCTGCTTAGATATAAAGTTGAAAAGCTTAACAAATGCCTATTATATAAATGTCTATTACACAAATGCAGGTTCCATTATAGGCACCGTGTCTGAGAAACCGTAACATGTAATCTGCACCTGATCAACATTGAGGTAAGTACCAAATCACCAAAGCTAACCATTTAAGATGGGCTTCTTTCAAGGTGGTCATTTGTTCGATTCACCAACCATCAACAATTTCTAGTCAGCCCACATTCTTTAAGTCACTAACAAGTACAATATCAATGGATACTCTTAAATGTTGTCATTTCCTTCAACCACTTCTAATCCGGGCAACCTAATATCAATAAAGCAGAATCTGACACCGACACATCCTCTGATCCATCAATTATCAAGAAAGTGCAAGCTAAAATTAGAAGCTCATTTATAGAGGGAATATACCTAGAACCTTTTATTGTTTTCTTTTTCTCTCCATTGAATCGAATACAAATAATGGTCCACGTTCTACTATCCCGTTGTACTCATGAACCTTTCTTATGTACCGGTGGACACTAGAAATAATCAATCTCCATATATTATCAGAAACGCAAGTTGTACATTAGTTTGGTACCAGGTACAATTCTGAGATAAGAACGAAGCAACATGCAGCCAACATGTAAGACAATAGTTCTAATGTCCATGTTATGAAGATCCCAAAATGAATTCTACATTACCATGTATATGACAAGGGTTTTGAGCTTTTGAACAGCAGTTCTTGCATGACTGATATGGGCACCTGCATTAGTTAAAATCGGTCAACGAGATGAAACATTTAATATATCAGCAGCTCACATCAAATTTGTTAGGCACATCAAGGATATTAAGTGGGACATATGACAAGGATTCAAGATTTTTAGCTGAAATATACAAGCATCTGCTTCTCCATTATATATTATATAACACAATCTCAAAATCTTATGTACCAGCAAAAGATCAGACGTAAAGACAGTTCCAGTTAAGTGATTGAGTGATGCTCAATAGATTTGATGATAGTAAAAATGCATATACAAAAAAGATTACTTATCCTAATTTTTATAGCTTGTTTCCAGTTATGAAGACAGGCCAGTATTTTGACCTACCATTTTTTTTTTTTTTCCCAAAAACCATATCAATAAGGGAATCTTGCTGTACAGCAACTTAAGATTGATTGAACCAAATGACCAGAAATACATATCAGAGTTGACATGGTGGACATGCGTTCTCCAACTTTATACCCAGAGAATGTAACATGACTAGTTTCAAACAGAATTTCTACTTTAATATATAAACAAAATTCGAATATGCATTACAAAAATTATCAATCTAAGAAATCTTGAACATGCAATACAAGGTAGAAGCAATCACAGTACAGGTGCTAACCAATAAGAGGAAAAAGAAAAAATTGGGAATCAAGTTTGCACCCGGTTACACTTTTGAAGCAGAATTCACAACTAAAATGCATCGCATTTATCCATACATTAGCAACCCAGTAAGTAAATCGCTTTAAAATTACTTTTTCTGGTTCAGAAACTATAAGTATGTCTCATACTCTCATATTTGGTCCTATGAGTGCTACTAGTCAATTAATAGTCATATAATTATTTCCACCACGATAATTTGGTCATAGGCATCTCAACACATCGAGTGAAGAGTATTTCAACAAGACTTCAGTACTGAGACTCCCACACTAACATATTTGCCCCGTCTTCATAAGTTTGGTGCTCCATAAAGGTTGCGGTGACATAACCCCTTGGTTTTGAGTGCGAAAAACAAGATCAAGGACCACGTGATGTACGTATATACCCGATGTTGTAATTTGAAAACAATTCTTGTATCTGATATAACTCAAGAGTTGCCATCAACATTAAGCTTTATGCATTTAGCTGCTGATTGTTCAGTACAGCAGCAGATCGTACAGCACCAATATTTCCCCAACTATAAACAATTTTAACTGCAGGCAATAATCGAAGAGTTGGTAGACAAAAAACTATGTCTCAAATTTCATACCACCATTTTGGATGTCACAATTTAAGGTCTGCGGTGGTAAAGTATCCTAATTAGCATATTCCTTTA
This sequence comes from Striga hermonthica, assembly GCA_902706635.1. Lineage (NCBI taxonomy): Eukaryota > Viridiplantae > Streptophyta > Magnoliopsida > Lamiales > Orobanchaceae > Striga > Striga hermonthica. The sequence goes on along the minus strand of CACSLK010030875.1, from coordinate 970,730 downwards.
CAAATTATAACAATACTCATCCCACTCAACGAACAGAAGAAAAAACAAAGGTGACTGGAACGTGGATGAGGCAAATGCAGTAAGACATCTTTTCATACACAATTTTCTGGCAGACTGACTCACAAGCGTAACTGAAACCTCTGCGGTGACACAGCAAAGGTACAACCTCAGGAAGCATTAGGTACAACACACGTATGTATTAAGAGGAATAGCACCACAACCAAAAAAGCCCTAGATGAACTAAACGAATGGAGATGACAGGAGGGACGGTGAAGGCGGAAAAGGAGACGGCGGCGTACCTGGAACGAGCGACATTGCCGCACTTTATGCACTTGGGTTTGTTGAGGCCGCGCTGGCCCTTCGACGCGTTGGAGCTCGAGGGCGTCAGGGAGTCCGTGGCGGCGCTGGTGCTCTTTGCTGGCGAGGCCGCCATCTAATTTGAAGCTTTTTCAAGGCGGGGGCTCCTTTTGCCGGAATTCAATTCAAATCCAAGTATAGACCACTACTCCGGTGACCCCGACTACTGTATAGTGTAAACTCCTCTCGATTTTTATTAATTTCGTAAGATATTCAAAGGGTGAAATTGGATAGGGCAATGCTATATGTACACCCCCTTTAATAAATTACACAAAGGGCAATGCTATATGTACACCCCTTTTTTAGGGGGTGTACATATAGACACCCCCATTGGATAATAGCTTGGATTTGTGTGATTTAATTTAGCGTGATGTTCGATATCATTTGAATCTCAGTTTTGGGGTTTTTGTGTTAAATTCTTGAGAACATCTTAATATATAATACTCCCTCCTATTTAAAATAATTGTCGTTTTGAGAAGTTGCACAATAATTAAGAATATTTTTGTTGTCAATAATAACCCTATTTAATGAAGATAGAGATGAATGTTTTGAGAAAAAATGAAGAGGGAATATGGAAAGACATAATGTATTTATTGACTAAATGGGGGTAATAATGGAAAAAAACATGTACAAAAGATCTAAAACGACATTTATTTGGTTAATAGTTGATAAAGCCAAAATGACATTTAAAAAGAATAGGAGGTAGTATATAATAAGGATTAACTTAATTCAATTTTAGAAACTATTTCCTACCAAAATCATTAGTTATAGCTTAAAAATAGTAACTCCACATAATCTATAGTTATATAAAGAGTCATCATATTTACTAAAATTAATAGCAAAAAAATAGGTCAGCATTTAATGCAGCTCATAAATAGTAATTTTATTATTTTTCTTATTTTTTTAAAAATCATACAATTTAATTTATAAATATACTTTAATATAATTATACAATTTAATTTTTCTTTAAAAATACCTTTTAATATATATATATATAGTACTTTTTACAATAAATTTGAAAATGTGTTACTTAAATATTTGAATAATTTAAAAATTCAAATGTTTAACTAAATTGATAAACAATTTATAAATTTCTATTTTATTTAAATATGTAATTTTATTTAAAATAATTTTAAATATAGCCAAATTTATTTAGAAAATCGTATAGATACAACCACAACCGACTAGTGTTGACGAATTCAATAACAAATATTTTATTCAAGTGAACTAGACTGATTAATAAAAATGATTCTCGGTCCATCCGGTCGGACTGTGTCCAATACGGTTTAATTTAAAAAGGATGGGTAAATCTTGATTAATTTTATTTGTACATTTAATTTATAACACAACAGTAATATTGTTTTCCCGTGCATAGCACGGGCCACACACTAATTGGAAATTTTAAGAATTGTATAATTTTTTTTGGAAATGCATCTCGGAATCCTTTCTTCTAGGTTTTCCGTCGAGGTTTGTAATCCTTATATATAATGTAACCGTCGAAAATATTTGATTTAACGGTTACAAATCTCGACGAAATAATTAGTAACGAGACCATTGCATATCCCTAATTTTTATATATTTCTCACATGTATTTGTAAAATGGTATTTAGTAAATTAATATTCAATATTTGATAAATTTATCAAATATGATTAGATTCATATAACCCTTTGGTCGGTGTGTCTTTTATTAGGCTACCTCATCCATAAACATATATAAACATTTTTAATATATAAACATTTTTTTCACTCAAAAGTTACACTTCAAAATATAATACAAATAAAAATATAAAATTTTATAAAATAAATACGTATTTTATGGCTTGGATAGTATAGTTATCCACCGAGTATGTCTTTCATCGAGTTACTTAACTATTAGATTATCATATTCTTTTAAAATATGAATATGCTCTCTATTTAATTGCAAAATTTTTAAATATAAGTAAAAGTATGACATATAAAATAAGTATGTTATTTTTACAAAAGTAAAATTATCAACGGTTACATTTGTAGTTTTATACTTCTTCACCATAATAAATCCCTTTCTATTTATATTTGTTCTAAATTTTAAGGCTCCGTTGTTAAATAATTAAAATAAAATTACATTTTATTTTTATTTTTATAATGGCATCCTTAAAATGTACTAACAAATGTAGATATTGTTAAATGTTATTTTATATGCACTCAATTGAATATTATCAAAAGGTAATTAATTTAATATATAATATATAAATTTTGGACAGTATAAAATATTAAATTTTAAAATAATTTTATAATTTTAATTGATGATATGTTTTATAAATTTTAAAATATAATAATTATGAATAAATGTCCAAATTTATATGACTATTATGAATTATTATACTCTGAAAAAAGTACAACAAAAAAAAAAAACAATTTATACAAATATTATCAAACACTAAAAATCCCCCTCTATGCTAAGAGCATATATAATGCTTTTGGTCTCATTTTTACATTGCAAACAAATAAACTCGAGTTTTGGATGACATGAATAAACTAACTTCGCTTCGTTCGTTGGGGCGATATAATTGAGGTCTCAATATAACTATCGAATGCATTGAGCCTAAGAGCACCTGATCCATTAATTTGGACCATTTAAATGGATTGCTTCTCATTAAACCAATGCATGCATTCATTAATTTGTGGGGCCAAGGGTATCATTCAAGAGTGTTAATAGCTCTTTTGAGCATCTTTTATTTTTTATTTTTTTTCCAACTGCTTTTTTTTTTATATTGAATGAATGCATATAATGGGTCTCATATTTGTATTTAAATGAATGTGTAGGGATGTGAGTGTGTGTTTAAATGGAGAGAATTAGTGGAAATGTGATGTTGAAACGATGTAGAAGAGAGAGAGTGTATATTTTTTATTGAATGAATGAGAAAAAAATTAACAAATGCGGATGCCCTAAGTGGTAGACTCTAACACTTCAGAATTTGGTGTGGCAAAAAATTATGCTTTGGAGTCCGGAATGTTACACACCACTTCGGAATCTTTTGGATTTTGGAGCATTAATTGTAAGCCTCTAAAGATCTAGATAAGCATAGGATGATTAACTCTAAGCCTCTAAAGATCTAGATAAGCATAGGATTATTACATGAGGTAGCAATTTACATAAGTAGGGTCCATAATTTTCCTTCCGTTTAGAAACCAGACGCTTTTTATGAGAACTGAGATCATTAGACGAGATCTTTGTATTCAAAATTCAGACAAAGGGCTTTCCTTGAAGGTTTTGAGGTTGGAGGCTCTGCCAGATCTTTTATTTTCCATAGTCAATATTCTATTATAATCCCAAATAGTAAAGACATTATATAATCTTATTTTCTGATTACTATAGATACTATCCTATCATAATCTTATGATATGACATTATTCTTATTCCAAGTAATAAATATTCTTATTCGTGATTTCAATAGATAACATCCTATCATAATCTCATTATGGACCATGGTACCTCAAAAAAACTAAACTAGAGCTAGTCGATACGGCACAGCCAAAACAGTCAACCACCTAGCTGAGAGCCTTTTTTTTAAATGGTCGGCATCAAACTAATAGTTCTTAAATAATGTGCGTTTGCGCGCAAAAATCAACTCAAAAAATCTCTCGGTGAGAGCATAGCAAAGAACTGATGACTCCCTCCCTACGAGCCCACGACAATTCCCATCCAAAGTCTGCCAACTTCCACAAAACACTCGTATTATAACATATTAGGTCTAGCAAACCACAACAGTACTGCTGGACTCACTAATACTCCGAGTACATATATTCGTCATCATTCAACTTAATATATGTGCATAAGAGAATGACTAATTACATGTCGGTAGAGATGAGCAGCAACAATCCACTATTCAAGGATGTTGTATTGATATATATTATATACTTCATAGCAGGCAGTAGCAGCAAACAACATTCTGAATGCCGAGATCGTAACTGGTTTAGCTCTTTTCTCAGCTCAAGCTGTATGCAGCCGAGTCAAACTTCTTCAAGCGAGACAACATTCTTCTAGTCAAAAAGTAAATATTTGATTCTTTTTTCAGAATAATCATCCACCAAAAACTTCTGTCATCAGTTGGGCCCGATATCTTCCCAAGCTTTAGAACCATCCTTGGAGCAGATAGTATTGACAAGCAGTATTCTGACTACCGAGATTAAAAACCGGTCAGAAATTCAACCGTTGTAGTGTAGTTTATGATTCTGTGAACCTTGAGGCTGCTGTGGTGGATTTTGTTGCTGAGAAGTTTGTACATTTAAAGGCTGGCTGTTGTAGTGTGTAAATGGCTGTGAATAGATGGGATTGAGCAAATTCTGTGGAAAAGCAAGCAAGAGGATTCAACTTTGTATGTTAAAAAGCAAAAAACAATTTCAAATATGTGTGTGTGCGTGTGTGTGTGTGATGCACCTGAGACTGAAGATTGGTACTTGCCAAACCAAAGTGATTTTGAGAAGCATCCTCTTGAGACTGATCATTGAAAGCACCTTGTGTAAACAATCCTTGTGAACCTTGGGCCATATACTCCTAAACACATAAAGTTGTTTTAACAAACGAACAGCAAAAATAGTGACGAACAGAACTGCAAAAACATATATTTAACAGGCATGGTTGTAGCTGGAGAACAATCATCTCAGAAAGAGGATTTCTTCCACTACTTTGGAAGAAAAATTTCCTTACCTACTGAATTTGAAATAAAACTTCAACAGTAACAAATATTACTGTATACACTACACAAAGAAAACATATGTATTTAAACAAATCTAGACAGAAAAATATAAAAAAACGTAACCAAAAACGAACTTGCCTTTTAATGGATATAGTGAGTTAGTATGACAAAAAATGTTTATGTAGTTCTACAAGACCATCACACCATGAATCCATTTGGTTTTTGCTATTGTATGCTCCAAGATTAAAAGACTAAAAAAATTGACTTTTCTATAGAAGTAAACAAATGTCTTCAGGTATGTCAAAGCTTCAAAAGACGCAAAATGTTACCTTACAGCTGGAACGATTTTCTTAAACTGAATAAAACATTGAAAAGTAAATAGATATTAAAAGAAGAGATAAATTACCAGTTTTTTAAAAATAAAATGACTACATGAAATTATTTTTTTAGAATTTTAAATTTCAGTGAAAAAATGTTACCGTTGAATAGTCTTGAAAATGAAGAGAATGAGATTTGACAATTTCAGCATAAACGACATTTAAGAATTTAATAATAGAAACAAGGAGTTTTATCAATACAAGGCCCGAAATGGTAAACTATCAATGCGGGGCCTGGAAGATTTTTTTTCTCAATTCAAGACTTAAATGTTATAAAACTATCAAATTAAGTCAATAATTAACAAAACTCATAACACCATTAAATTTAGAGTTAAAATAATAATAAAAAAAACAAATGATTGGTGTTTAAAAAAAAATATATATATATATATAATATTTAATTATTAGAATTTATTTCATATTTAAAAATCATATTAATTATTTACTTAATATAATTACTTGCTTTATTCTTTTTAACAACAAACACAGATATTTTATGAGGATAATAATATTATAAACACTCATGAGTACGACTGGTTATAAATTATGTAAAAATGTTTGAATGAAAAAGTGAGTTAAAGAGTAGAAAAATTGACGGAAGAATGCCAAATTTTAAAAAATGTAAATGAATATGAAAATAAAATATAATAATTAAATATTATTTTTTAAAACTCTAGATTTAATTGTGTTATGAGTTTTTTTAATTTTAGACATAATCCCGAATTGAGAAAAATAATTTTTCAGGCCTCGTATTGATAGTATTGATAGTTTACTCATCTTTCGGGTCTTTAATTTGATAATTTTATAACACTCAAGTCCCGAATTTAGAAAAAAAATCTTTCGGGCTCCGCATTGATAGTTTACTCATCTTTCGAGTCTTGTATTGATAAAACTCCTAGAAACAAATTTGTTGAATCATCCCATATCTCTAGAATCGATTGTCAGCCTTGGTAATGAGACCAAAATATAACCTTTCTTTAAAAATAAAAAGGATAAAAACAACTGTTATTTAAAGCTGCAAAGACTATTTATTCCCAAAGAGGGGTGCAAGGCAAAAACTGAGTTATGCTAAAGCCTGATGCAGACATGCTAAAGGCAAAAAGACAGTTCCTATTTCAAACCTGAGACATGTAGTCATTTCCTGGGGCAAAACGAGCATATCCAGCTTGAGAATTCTGGTTTAGAAAGCTCCCGGGAAACCCACCTTGAGCTCCTTGTGCAACATAGTCAACAGCGTATCCACCCTGAGAAGCCTACAAAGTCATTCCTTGCTCGTTTAAGGATTGTCATCACTATATCAAGAATGAGCTGATGAAAATTATTATTCTAGTGCAAAAGACCAAAAAGAACATGAACCTGTGTAGAGAATTCAGCAACATTATAAGGGACATGCGATCCCTGGCTTTTAAAATCATCACCCAAGAATTCCTGTTTTACAGATGAATACTCAGCATACAGGAAAAACATGGAAACATACATCTATGAGTCAAATTCAATTTAAATAACCTGAGACATGCCACCCATAGAAAATCCATCTCTATAAGTTTGGCTAGGCCCTTGGCCCGTCATCTGCAGTTCGGCATTTAAGTTCTTAGAATTCAATCAAATTACCTTAAAGAATGTAATGGCACGATCCAGGAAAAAAAAAAAAGAATCTTGTGATGCAACTAACGTTAGAAATGTAGCCAGGTTGAGACAGTGGTCCAGCACCAGCTGGAAGACTGCCAGCATTCTCCATAGATGGGAAATTGAAGTTAGAAGAACTTCCAATGGGAGCATGCATGCCTTGCTGTTGTGGAAGATGACTGCCTATGGGTGCAGTGGAATTCCCACGCCCAGTACCAAATCCTCTGCTTCCAGGCTGTGGAATTTGCGGTACGGCACCAACAGGTCCATGCACAGCACCACGAGTGGGAATGGCATAAGGTTGTGAAGGAGGGGCCCCAGGGTATGAAGGAAGGGGTACCCGAGGCAGTGCATAACCAGAAGGATGCATACCAGGCTTATGAGCACCATTGGGTGGGCCAGGTGGCATGTATGAACCTGCTCAAAGTAAATCAGTTAAGATAATGGTCCACTCAGATGCAATTTATGAACAAATTAGTAGGATCCTACCTCTGGAGCGAGGACCCCTCCTGTCACCAGTTGGACTCGAGGCAACAGATCCAAAAGCATCGTTGGGAACAAGTCCTTGTCCCCCACCATAGAAAAGTCTCCGTTCATTGTATATCTGGTCACATTGACCACATAATACATGTAAAGAATCCAAACTAAACCAACTAAAAGCACTAAAAAGATGATCTGTGAAAACTGATTTAAAACTTTAGCCATTTACCTTTTTGGGCTTCTGAAATTGAACCATACTCTGCTTTAGGTTATTCAGAGGTCCTTCGACCAAGCATTCGTGCTCCTTATAAACCAAAATTGTAGAACGAATAGAGTTACTTTATAATGTAACAATGATGATGATGACGACGATAATAATAACAACAATCACAATAGTTTTAAAAAATAATAATAATGCCTAAGAATTTGAAAATAATACAAGGATACAATAGCACAAAATACTGAGAATCAAAGTCGCCAACTAATTAAATGTAGTCCATAGTTTAAAATGGCGATGCCTCGAGGCGAGGCGACCGAGGCGAGGGCTACATCCCCTCGCCATTGCCTGAGGCGACCCTGTTTGCGAGGCGCTCGCTTCAGGTCGCCTCGGCTCGCCTTTTCACATGGCGAGAGGCACTTGTGAGGCACGCCTCAGCACCTTTCAGAGAAATTAAAGGTGCAGTACATTTTTTTTTAAAAAAAAGTGAATAAAATTAAAATGACTATTTCTTCACTTCATACCCACGAACTGAAAACTACAGTTTTAGACCGAGAATACGAGGTGAAAAATCCCTAAATGGCTTCTCCCCAAACTAGGGGTTATGTGAAAGCACTCCTTAGGCTTCTCATGCTTGAAAATTGCAGAAACCCACGGCTGACCCATCCATTTCCGTCCTCCTCTGAACTCCGGCTACCATCTCGCCGCCAAGATGGTCGGTGATGCATGTTTTTTCCTTTCTTTTCCTTCTCCCTTATCTTTGTTTTCCGGGTCTACCTTCTTTCTTTTTCTTCTTTCTTCATTTTTTTACTTTTATTTATGTTTACTAGTATGGTAAATAGTCAAAGATGAAAGGGTGCAACGTCTTTATTTTATTTACTTTTACTTTACACTTTTTATTTACCCTCTTTAACATTTTTCTATTTTATGTTACTACACAGTGTAAATTCAATTTTTATTTTTTATTTTAGTATTGTTACTAGTATTCACATTTAAGTTTGAGATGCTTTTAGTAATTACAACCAAATTTAATTTATATTATTTTCTTTGAGGATATTAAGGTTATTTTTGACACTTACACTTAAATATATGATATTACTACCTATATAAATATATTTTTTAAGCTTTGATGGCTTGTGTTGCCGAGGCCTCGCCATGACGAATCGCCTCGCCTCGCCTCGCCATTCGCCATTTAAAACTATGATGTAGTCAGCTTAAATGTATATCTGAAAGATTTATTTTTGGCAAACAAGTTCAAAAATAACATATTAAAGATATGTTCTTGCAAGCACAAGGATTAAAAAGGGAAGTTCTAATTATATTTATTATATATATTTCGAATATTTATTGATATGTCTATTAGATTTGCATGATCGAATTCGGATTATATTTTGTAGGATATCGACGTGTATGGAAGATGGAAAGGGACGCGTTGAAACGAGATCAAGGAAAATATTTACTTTCCATGTTTCTACATTATTTTGGGAAAGAAGATCAAGAGAATCGCGCAGGAAGGAAAGAACTTGGAGAAGAAGCACACGCCTAAGGATGCTATATAAACCCTACTTGAAGATCAATTGAAGGCTATTGATATTCCTATTATTCATAGCATTCGAGCTTCAACTGAGAATTCAAGTTTTTTGCAGTTTTTCTTTTTAGTTCGCAGTTCAATGTTTTGATGTTCTTACAGCCACACTGAAGTTGATTTTTGAGTTTGCTTTGTTTCATTGAATACTTTTGTGATCAGAACTAAGTTTTTGCTCGAGGGATCGAGAGTGTGTTAAAGTCCACGGGACGTGGCCAGAGAATTAGTTGGTAGATTCAAGCATAGTTGTGGCTAGGCTAGAAGGGAGTTCTAGTTGTTTTAAGTCCAGGACTATGCACGTTGCACAATCGAGTTATCAATGAAAGAGCTCTGAGGGGTAGTGGGACGCTCCCTGAAGATGTGCACAATCGAGTTATCAATAAAAGAGCTCTGAGGGGTAATGAGACGCTCCCCGAAGAGTTTTATATTTGTTGTTCTTCCGCTATTTCAACCATTCTTGTGTTCTAACATAAATCATTACAATCCATGGTCTAACACAAGTCGAGCTCCTTAAACTCTAGAAGTTACTTTTCAATTTCTATCTTAGAGTCTCGTAGTAGCTAAAATCAACAAATTATTGTATACAAAAAAAAAAAAGATAGAGCAAGCTGATACCTTGTAATGTGTTAATAAGCCATTCCAAAGAGGTTGCTTGCTGAGAACCTTAGGGTTTCCCAAGATAACAATACCATAACGAGCACGTGTCAAGGCAACATTAAGTCGACGTGGATCATTGAGGAAACCAATGCCCTGATGAAGGCCAAAGTGTGATTAGATCAAGGAACTTGAGTATGATCAGGAAATGCATACAATGATCTATGGAGCTATATACAACTCCACCTGCATCTAACGCCGTACTCCCTCCGCTTCAAATTATTTGTAGTTTGATATTTAAAAACTTGTCCCAAAGTAACTGTTGTAGGAATTCAAGGCCAAATTACCCTAATTTATCTTTTTTTCCAATTTACTACGAGTATTATTAACTCAAAAACATTTATTACTTCAACTTAATAAGGACATATACATCACTAAACGAGGTTTCTTAGTTTGTGTAAAATAATTGGCAAGGAGGGAGCAATATTCACCAATATTAATAAATGATAAATCAAATGCAATTCAAGTGCTACTGAAAGTTACAAGGCTAAAATATACTATATGGTATCTAAAACAAGTAGAGGTTAGCATGAAGATCCCAAGGCCAATCTGACAATGAACAGGTTGGAAGTAAGTCTGACTCGAAAACTGGTTGATAGTTAATAATCAATAGCAGAAGAGTTGTGATTAAAGCAAAGTGATGACTGCATTCTAGTCTCAACTTAAGAAACAGGGAAACTACAGGAAAGTAGTGAAGAAGCCAATGGAACAACACTTGGTAATAATGAGGAATCCGATGCCCATGCTTTGCACTGATGTCAATAATGGAACAAGGTTTATGAGGCATTACTACATTCCCACAAGCACCATCACCACCACAACCACAACCACCCCCACCCAGGAAATAGAAAAAATAATAGAAAAGTCCTTCAGAAAGAGTTTTCTCAGTCAGGTCAGTATGGAACTGTTGTAGCTTTATTAACAATCTTCCACAGTCGAGAATAAAGGAGAAACAAGATAGAATGAGGACACAAGAGAGTTCAGCGATAAAAGAAAATAGAAAAGGAGCAATGCAAGCAAAGATATGATAAATTGTCAGCAGCAATACGCTATATAAGCATTAGTAACCCACCTGATGTTCATTACTCCTAACACAAGACAAAATTATATAGTCCTTTTCCCTGCCTTGAAATGAATCTACGCTTGCCACCTGAGAAAGAATATCAATTATTTCTCCTAACTAACACGTATAATTTAAAAAAATCTGTTGTATGTAATTGCCTCAATTTCTTTGTACAATTGCTGTCGTAAAGCACCATTTCGGGACATATAATTCACAATGTATGCTCGTTGACCTTCATAAGGTGTAATGACACCAATCTGTGGAACACCGGCATACAACAATTATTTATCAAACAAACCAAAACAATAAATCAACTTAAGGATTAAAGAAGTTTCAGTGAACCTGACTAGGAACAACACCACTCTTCAAGAAAGTGGTCACAATTTTCTCAACATTCGCAGCCTCAGTCCTATTTAGATATGATGTTCCGCTAGCACTTATCTCCTCTTGTCCCATCTATACAAGTTAACTAACAAGGTCAAGAAGAAATAGAACTAGGTAGGTAACCATGCAGCATATGCGGAAGTAGGTAAATCTGCACAAATATGCAGCCTAAGAGAAAATCTCCCGCCCCAACCCCAACCCCCTGGACACACACGAAAAAAGACAAAGAGAGATGTACCAGGTTAAATCAAAGAAAAAGAAATAGCAGCCCTCCGTTTCAGAAACTCAATTATAGACCAAAAGCTATTCCATAGTCAACTAGCACCACATAACAATTTCCAACCATCCAGCAAATGCAATAAAAAAAGCTGTACATGATTCTGAAAATCCATTTTTAACAAGGGAAGGAGATGACCTGGACATAAAAGAACATGGGACGGTTTGGCACTGGCCAAGGGAAATCAATGCCAGGTGATTGCCTTTCATTTATTGTCACTCCATTTTGAAGAGTACCTTCGTAAAAGCTATTAGACGGAAACTCTGAAAGAGCGGGATGCATCCTATACTGGACCTGGAGAGACATTCAGATGTATGGGTTAATGCTCTCTCTCTACTACTATATATAGAATTAACAATATAAACACACTACACACATAATTGATAATTCTTTTATATAGACAAGAACAAATGCATCTCCTGTTTCACTAACTTAATCACAAACGCATTACAGATATCTTGTTTTTTCTTCATAACATCAGTATATTTCATAATACACCTCACATTATCTCATTGCGCGCAAACAGAGTAAATGAGAGATGCTCTTCCGACAAACATAATGACTGCCAAAAAATAATCTACTATCAGTTTCTCTCCTTTTTGGTAGTGAGGATAGGTGAGGGAGTAACAAAGATGGATGCAGCTAAGTAAAAATAAGGCTCGTGTGAAATAGCATAGTCAGCAAACATTGAACATTTCTTAAGACCTGGAGATATTCAATTCAATAAAGAGTACAGGCACCCCATTAAAATGAAAAGGAGCAAAAAATTACCTGCAACCTAATCGGTTTTACACCAAGAAGCACAAGTCTCTCAAACAGAGATTGGGCCAACCCAGCCCGAGCAGCTTTCTTGCACATAATGACAGGACCAAGCTGACAGTGGTCTCCCACAAGAATAACCTGCACAAATCCTGTTAGTAGAGTTACAACAACATAATAAAATATGTAACAAAGCCAACCTCGCTAATTACCTGCTTTACTCCAAGAACCAATGGAATAAGACACTCAGGTTCTGTTGACTGGGTTGATTCATCAATAAGAACCTGGAAATAATTTTGTATTTGAAAACATAAAATTAACCAGGTATATAACTAATTGTGCACCCCAAACCCCCACCCCCACGCCTCCCAATCAAACAAATTCTAATGTTGCAACATTTTATTTTACCTGGCGGAATCTAAAATTAGCTAGCCGAGGATCCCCAGCCCCAACGCATGTACAACAGATAACATCAGCACTCTGAGATATCTCCCTTTCAGTGGCTCGCTTGAGTGCTTTGTATTTTTTCTCGTCACTGCTGGACAATTCTCCTGCAAAATAAAGAAAAAATGGGAACCACCCCACATTATCATGTCACTATTTATACTCGCATACGGTAGAACAGTTCCCTACGATGCTGCTTGATTTGGCAATAGAACACCTCCAAAAGCAAGTGCAAAAATTATTGTACTTACACTAACCTCGCTTCTCACTCACTTTCTCACCACTGACATTTGCAATTTTTTATTTAGGCATAATTACAGGTTAACACAAAATATAACTGCAACATTATTATTTATCACTCCATACTTTCTAAATGATCACTCATTGGCATCAAGTGTGCCAAGTGCCAAAATACTAGAAGATCATCATAACAGGTCAAAAGAGCAGGAACGTCCTAAATATTCTCCCACTCAAACCACATAATAGGATCCCCTAGCACACTGCTTCACCAAGCCTATCTATTTTGTTTGATCTAGACATATCCAACACTGAATTATATTTAACCATCATGGTTGAAAATGCAATGAAAAAAAAAACCTAACGGAAAGGCCCAGCAATATTCAAAATATTTAAAAGGCTCAAACCCACAGTAACGAAATAGAAAAAAAAAAGGTATAATAAACAAGAAAAGACCTTGTTCATCTTTCAGTTGCTGTAACTTGTGAAGCTCACTCTTTTCAGATGTATCTAGATGTCTGACCTGTGGGCAACATATTGAAAAGCATCCACAATTATCCATAACTGGACATATAAGACTTAAAACACCAGACACAGACTTTCCACTATTTACAGTACCTGATAATGCAATGTTAGATGCTCAACCGGAGAACTAACAGCTTCCCTTGATTTTGCACATAATCTTACAACCTTAACATGTATAAAAAAATTATTAAAGAAAGTCATCTGATCTCTACAGATATCTAATTTATAGAATTAAAAAAATACTAAAAAGGTGAGAAGAATTGCGCGGAGAGCAAGGTTCAAAGTGACAAGTGATATCATCAGCCAAGTAAATTGCTATAGAAGAAACAAGATAATAACTGACTGACAAAACCTCTCAAGCAAATAAAGGGAAAAAGGTACAAGGATGTGGAAGTTTATCCCTTACACTGGTTACATTTCATAATGATAGAAAAAAAAGGGTTAAATGGTCGTCTACAAAACATGAAGGATCCACAGAATGTAAATGAATGCAGGCTAATATTTCAATGACGACAGTTGATCTGGCAATCTTCAGTTTATAATTCATATATAGTATCAGAATTAGATACCACTTTTCATTGGAAGTAAAAAATCCTCTGTGAATATTATTTTCTGTAGGAAGAATATACAATGACTACAATTGACAAATGCAGTGATGTTTTCTGTATTATTGAATTGCAATGTGAAGGTAAAATAACAATATAATTCCTAAACAATCATACATTCAGAGCAAGTAAATTTTTTGGGTGAGCAAGCCAACATCATCCTCTAACAAACCTTTGTAGATCCATACTACACTTTCATATTACAGAGTTTCTTAATCATGGATGGATGTTGGTCACCCATTTAAGGATAAAATATATTAGTCAGGAACATATTCACATCTGAGTGCAATTGGTTGGTAGTAGATTAAATAATCAGTTAAGAATTAGCAATATGCAAACCTTCAAACCAGTGGCGCTTATCTTTTCAGCAAGTTGATCAACAGCCACATTACTTGGAGCACAGACCAAAACCTGGACAGAAAAATGAATTATAAAAGCACAGAAACATAATCAGTATGCTAGCCTAAATAGTATCTTCCCCAACATGTAGAAACTAGAAAAGTAACTCAACCTGCCCCTGGCCTTGTTTTGCCATGTGATAAACGATAGCAGCAGATGTCACAGTTTTACCAGTTCCAGGTGGACCTTGGATGAGACTAATAGGCTTTTGTAAGACACTCTTGACGGCGAAAACCTATAAAGTGTTGGCAAGTCATGATAAGGAAAAAATAAATCTAAACAGAATTACAAAACACAGCACAATATACATCTGTAACAGCTCATTTCTGGAATACATCAATAGTATCTGATTAATCATACAATATTCACGAACAGGCTTCATTTCTTCTAATCTTCCCATAAAGAAATTGACTCCAACTACTTTACATTACCCATCATACAATGTTAAAACCCATTTCCTGCTCATACACTAACCAAAAACAATGAAACCTATCAACAGCTTAGGAGCACTATTGTCCTATCTAACAATTACTTACAACAGAAACTTATATGCATCACGGAGCGGACTACCAAGGATGAGAACGTGAAAAATATCCCACATACAACCAAAGCATCCAACCCAACATAGCATTACATATACATATATATATATATATATATATGATATTAAAGAATGCTGCCATACCTGAGATGCATTAAGTTCTGGAAGACCAGGTGCACCAAATCGACGAGGCAAAGTATTGCGAACCATCTGCATCTCAACTTCATGGCCAAGCAGATGATGATAAATGTACCTGCATGCATATGTGCAACAGAATTTAAAACTTAAACAAATAGATGAGACCAGAAGCAAACCAGAGTTTATGATGTTACAAAATATTAGATCCAAAAAAAGAACCGCATAATCCAAATAACTGACAACTCATCTCTCAAATCACACCAACATCTGACACCTTAAGATAAAAAAGAATGCAAGAACTAAATCATATATTATATCAAGCACTTTGTCGTCCACTCGAACACCGTGATGGATAATTATCAGTAATAGACAACAGTAGATAACATGTTAGTAACATTTTTATAGAGACACAAAATAAAGATTGGATAAGGCTACAAGCTGGCATCATCACCTAAAGACTATAACAAAAAGAACAAAAGTAATATGAATATTTTGCTCTTCACGCTTTCTCCAGTCGAATCTTCAATTTCATAAAGCATGGTCGTTGGAATATACTATACATTCATTCTTTGCAACAAATTCTCACAGAGGGAGACTGCTGGTGAGAATCTTCTCAACACTTTTACCTAGGCTAATGCAGCCGTGCAGGTTAGCATGAGTAAATAATTAATCTTTGTTTCTTCATCTATAATATTTTACAACACTGACCGAGCCAGAGTCATCAAAAGATATAGCTTTTGTACTTACCCACTGACACTAGTTTCATCCACAGCAAAAGTCTTCATAGCCCCCTGCATCCGGTCAAAACTCGTGCTCTTCCAAACAAAATCAACACTAAAACCATGGTTTACATCCACAGGAGCACCCTGGTACAATGAGAAGAATAAGATTTTCCCGTGTTTTTTAGAACAATTGTCAATCAGCGCATGCTGACATGCAATTGAATTCAAACATACCTGACTTGTAACAAGTTCAAGAGCAACCTCCTCTTGTGCAGTCAATTTTATCTGAAAGGAAAAATCTATATCCTCAACATGCTTTGAAAGGTAAAATGGTAGGCCAACTAAGGGCAAATGTGAGTCAGGCCCACTGTCCACCAAACCAAATAAGACCATTATGCAAAAGAAGCGAGGCAAAAATGGATTAGGCTCAACAAGGCAGGTATGCGAACATGGCCAGATAATCCAAAATGCAAAAGCTTGATGCAAGATTAGATAAGTAAAGGAGTTCAAAGAAAGATACCGTACCACATGACCCACGGACTGCCAGGAGGGATGAGCCGCATCACCTGAATATCGTAGGCGTAACTCATCACCAGGTACAAGGCGCAACTCATTATCTTCCTACATGTAAAATGCATTCTTAAATTGAAAAATGAATATAGATCATACTTAACAAACAGCAAAATATTTACCTTAGGAAAGACAAAATAAGCAATCCGCTTCTTGTTAAGACCAATATCCCATCTAATTGTTATGCTGTCTTTGCTTTGAGACTCTTTCATCATCTGCAAAGCCATTGACATTAAAATTATCCATTTTCCCACAATATGCTTTATCAGTCCACAACTGAATGCTTATATTTCCTTTTCAGGAAATCGCATTGATATAGGGGGTGATTGTTTATTAGTTGTACAGTAATTTTTTTTACTCAAACTCAAATTTAACTCAACTTTAACTCAACCCCACTATCTCCAATATTATTATATAATTAAATAACATCAACAAATCATTATTACATATCACATCAACTTTAATTCACTATTCATCGACTCACATAATTTTAACTAATTTTAACTAACTATCACTTCCAATCATTTTCTCTTACTTTTACATCAAATCAATTTTAACAATTTTATTTTAAATACTATTTTAATATATCCACTAACAACTAACCATACCACTTTTTCTTAAACTTAACCATAATTAAAAAATTCTAGATTTTTTACTAATCAAACCATAAACAATCACCCCCATACTTATGCCTAATTACCCATTAACTATATTGTGAGTGTGCTTAATCCCTCAAACCATAAACAATCACCCCCATACTTATGCCTAATTACCCATTAACTATATTGTGAGTGTGCTTAATCCCTCACTACTTCTTATAGCAGAAAATGTAAGATAACCAAGAAAATCTCATTCTAAATCCTTATCCAAAGCATTGAGTTCATAACAGAAATTTTTACTCCACT
The DNA here is from genome assembly GCA_902706635.1 of Striga hermonthica. Taxonomy (NCBI): domain Eukaryota; kingdom Viridiplantae; phylum Streptophyta; class Magnoliopsida; order Lamiales; family Orobanchaceae; genus Striga; species Striga hermonthica. Next base: position 953,189 of record CACSLK010030875.1, on the reverse strand, counting down.
CTCAGAGGCAGTATAAATTCATAGCAACATGACACAGCCATACCTTATCATAATCTGCTTCAAGCTTGATGAGAGGTGCAAAAACATTTTGATACTGGAGACGACACATAGCGGCAATATAATCAGTCCAGGGAGCAGAGTAAAAAGTGCATTGTGTGGAAACTACAAGCAAATTGCCTTCAGCCTATTAGCTAGAAATAACTAATCTCACTAACAGCACCTGATAAGCATCTTCATATTTCAAGGCTACAGATTGAGGTTCGTCATCCACGCCAGGCTTCTCAAGATCTTCCAAAGTTGCATCAGGATTTGTTTTCCAAAGCTCTTCTATTTTATTTATCTGCTGGGCAGTAATTTGTCTAGCCCTCAACTGTTCTTGTTCAGATGGGACCTGCTTTTGCAATATCTTAAGAACACCACAATAGGGATATAAAGTTTATGCCAGCACAACAAATATAAGAATACCCAACCTTTAATAACCACTGCAAGAAACATCTATCATCAATTAGCGGACACCACTGACTCAGGTCCCAATTCATGTCCTTTAGTGCATTAACACTCAGACAGGGTTCCCTACAGAGGAGAACAACAACACTTTCTGTCTTTGCAGATATAAACCCAAGAAGGAAAACATTTCGACAACCACAATTATAACACTCAAGAATCGTTTCTCCCAAGGGACTGTCTTTGTGAAGGCAAACTTCCTTGTGCTTTGCTCTCACCTAAAATATATCAAAGCAGACGAATCAGAAATGAGTGTACCACGCAGATATATAATTGCCGGCATTTTACAGACAAAATTAGTAACCTCAATATACTATACAGAAAAACAAACATAACAGCAACTCAACGAGCCCACATAAATATGTATAAATCCGCTGTCAGCTGTAGCAAGATTGCCCTTATAGAAGGATATGAATCAAGAGATAATTGTGCCATATCAGACATACTGAAAATGACTATTACCATAGTTCGTCAGAGTGATCTTCAAAAAAATGCCCACAAAAACCCTTACGTAGGTTCACTTTTTTCCCACAGCAGAATAATTATTAGATACTTGTGCATGTACTATTACTTTCCACATAATCACAGGCCACATGCACAAAAACAATAACAGTTCTGGGGTCAACATAATCAAGTCAACAAAAACACCAAATGGTTCACATATACATATCATGATCTTTCTACTTAGTAACTCGTACTTTAAGATATAATTTACAAAAACTGTGCACACAATTAATAAGATCTAACTTCAAAATAACCAATGCAAATTTGATCCCAGGGGCAAAAGTAATTCTCCTAAGAGACCCAGCATGGGCCTAACACAAGATAATCATAAGATGGCATGGGCCAACTCATGAATTTATCCATGTTAGAAAGGATAGTTAAAAATTCAGCGATCTATAGCATATATGTGTACATAACAGCAAATCCCACACATAAAGGCATGACTACTGACTAGCATACTGGTTTGCTGTCCAGAATACTCACCAGATGACTGACAATATGAGAACCAGAAGTATTCCCTCGCGAATTACAGAACCATTTCCTACAGGATGGCACATTGCACCTCACCACGCAAGCTGGATTCGCGACCCCGCAATACCTGCAAGCATGCTCGGTAAAGTCTCCCTCCCCATACTCGAAGACCTCATCATCACCGCCGGTGTCTTCAAAGTTCAGGCCACCCATCCCTGCTGCCAATGCCTCCACGACCCCCGCCTCCTTGCTGTTATTACTATTACTATTATTCACACTGCTGTTGCTAATTCCACCTGCACTGGCGCGGTCACGGGGTTTAGTGGACGACTGAGAAGCATCCGATGAGGAAGGAACCTCCGCAGCTGACACGGAATCGGAGGGTGTGGGCCAGGCGGTGGCTGATGATCGAATAGGCTGCGGGATCTCTTGAAATTCAGGGTAATCGAAATCCTCCTCGCCCTGAGTGTTGAATTCGAGAAACGTGTAGGCGTCGTTCCCGGTGTCCGGCTGCGACGCCGTCTCGTAGAGATTGTTTGCCTGCGGATCCATGCCGGCCTTCTTCAGCCCAAAATGCAATTGTGTAGACGCCGAGGACAGAGATCACCGAGTTGAAGACAAATCGCTGGTTAATTGGAGATAATTAGGGTTAGGGTTTGGTATTAAATGGGGAGAACTGAAAAAGGGGGTTAAGCGAACCAGGTTGAGCTGTGCAGACTGCAGAGTGATATCGTCTGCAGTTACGCGACGAGCGTGAAATGTGTGCAAATGGACTGTCGGGTGTACGACCCGACCCGATTGATACGTTGTGATTTTTTTATTTTTTTTGGAAAAAGGAAATGAGGCAAAATGGCTACGTGATGTTAGATAACAATCTTCCAATGAAAAAAACTCTGACCATATCATGGTGTAATTATATGCCCGCCAAAGGTGGAAGTCACTCCAAACAATGAAGACCATCGACACTCTTAATCGCCAGAGATGTCAAATAATCCGCAACAAAGTTCGTTTCCCTATATCTATGAAGGATCTCCACAGCCCAAGGGCAACCCAGAAGCTCTTGATCCCTTTCAACACACTCTCATGCGGTCCGCTATAGTTATCATCATTTACCATCTGAGTGATGCTCTTATTATCAACCTCAACTTTAATGTTTTTGCCTCGACATCCGAAGCCAACTGAAGACCTTAGAACAACCCCCATAATTCGACGCCAATAATAGAGCAGAACCCGATATTCATTAAAAATTCACGCACCCATCTCCCATGGTAGTCGCAAATGACACCCCCACCGCTCGCCATCCCCGTCGCTTGGTCAAAGCTACAACCGTATCCACCTTTAGCTCATCCTATGTCGGGCAAGACCAAGAGATCAAGTGTGTTTCACGCAACCGGCGGGTCCCGACTCTTCTACTGCTAGCCAACGCCCCGTGAACCTTGTCCGCATGAGAAAACACTTAGCCAACCCGTTGAGTCATAGTAGTGTCGGTCCCTTGGAATAATTTTAAACTCCACCACCGCCATAGAAGCCAAGTCGTGGGACAAAATAAGGATTCCCAACTGTCCACCGCCGAAGAGGTGCACCCAGATAAACTCGCCAGGAACCAATTTATAAGGTCCAGCGAGAAAAACTCACTCCACTGATCCCAAGGAACCAACCTCTTCCAAGTTTTAGTCACTTCATGACAATCTCGTAAGGCATGTAACGTTGATTCACTATCCATCAAGCAAATAGTGTCAATGAGCTCAGGGCTATGCGGCGACGTCACCGGTTTACATTTGTCAACAAACTATCACGGGCCGCAAGCCAGAGGAAATGACGGATCCTCTGCGGGCCCTCCCATTTTCAGATGACGTTCCACAAACCATCGTTACGTCTCCCCGAAGGTTGTAGTAACACCGAGTAGGCGGACTTCGTAGAAAACTTGTCGTCCGCTGACAGCCCTCAGAACAAATTACCGTCCCTCCCCTCACTTGTGATTTTTTTAACCACATGTATCTCATAAGAATTGAATTTAAATTTAAAATAAAATTGAAGAAAAAACTATTATTTTACTTCACTTTTTCTATATAGTTCTCACAACACAATTAAAAAATAAGTAGTAATTATTATTATTATCTATTTTAAACTAAATAAATTATTTATCTGACATACATAACTATTGATCTTACCAATCAATAGTTTTATTATTTTACATCATTATTTTTAATTATTATATTCTTATTTTATTTTTATTCACAAATTCATATTTATTTCACGCTTTTAAAAATATATTCAAATTTCTCTCAACTTGTAAATTTAATTTTATTTATACGTGAACAAGTTTATAATTTTTTTGTGTGAAGTTATGTAACATAAGACTGACCTATTTATTATTTTAAACAAAATACTTATACCTTGAAATACTATATTTAATTATATTATTTAATATATTATTTTATTTTAAAAGTAACCTTATTTATTAATAATACATTACTAAATACAGTAATATTTAAGTGAAAAATTTAGCAGTAGTTTTCGTTTTTTTTTTTTTT
>CACSLK010030875.1:932151-943391 GCA_902706635.1 Striga hermonthica | reverse complement strand
AAAAAAAAAAAAAAAAATAGCAGCACCAAGCTAATAGAGAACACAATAAAAAAAATTCCCACACTCAGACAACTTCAGTAGACGGAATGACAAGGTGCAATGCTATTGCAGTGGGTTAGTAAGTTACTACTGTCTATTCTTTTACCAAAAGTGAATTATTGCCTTCTTCAGAATAAGTTGTTTTTCTTCACATTGGTGCCTCAAAGGAGCAAGAGAGATAAATGGATATAGAAACCTAGAAGAGAAACTACAAGAGAAGCAGGTTCCATACATTTGATGGCAAATGTTACTCCATCAGCTTTTCGTCTTGCTCGATAAACTGTACCATAACCTCCTGTGCAGGTAAAAAGGAATACAGATCAGCCACTACTAAAAGTCTAAGGAAAACAAAACACTACTTTCTTTTATGACCATTGTCAGTTCAGTATCATACCTGAGCCCTCTTCTTCTTCTACAACGAAAGACTCGAACTCGGGAAAAGGTTTTTTATCATTACGATTCTAAAACAAGCGCATCATTGTTAGTTTAGAAGTATAACAGTAATACGATAGAGTTTTCAATACGCCGTGTAACCAGAAATCCGAGATGTAAACTTACGTTGGATACAGAGGAAGCCTTTTCCCTTTTCTCCAGGAATGGTTCTCTCTTTCCATTATTCATGTAATTCAACTTCATGTATTGCTTCTTATCACTCAGGTTCTTGTATAATTTTAATTGTTCTGGGCCTTTATAAGGAGGGGATTTGCAGGTCTCTCTGCTGAGGGGTATAGATTTTCCCATGTCACACATTCCATCCTTATGTACCGGTCTGCTGGGGGGAATTTGCAGTTCTCCCTGACACTCTAAACGATCTTCAGTTATAGGTTCAAGAAATGCTTCGTTGTTGGCCTTACATAGAACCTCCCCAGGCTTATCTAAGCAAGATATATCTTTGAAGGTGGCCTTTGTTGGCTGATTTTGGTTATGGCCTACAGATGTAACAGGATCGAGTAAGCTAACTTCCTTTGTGTTCCCATTCACATGTTCAGTTAATGACTGAAACCCTTGAATAACAGCCTCATTTCCCTCATGTGAATCTATCATCTGCTCTTCTAGTGAATCAATAGAATTTGCAACATAAAGGTCATCAATTTCGCCCCCTCCTGAATTTCCCAATACATGTGGTGGAAGTGGCAGCTGTGGAAGATTGAAGGAATTTATCATCACTTCTGCCCCTATTTCATGTTTATCTGGAGATGTACTGTGAAATGGAGTGCACCTCTGTTGATGTGAAATACCAAACCCTTCTTCGTGGAGATATTTGACTCCCATCTCGTCATACTTGTGCTCAAGATCCTCATTGTCAGAGCTCACATGTCCAAAACTTGGCTCTGTAAACATGGCTGGTTCTATAACCTTTTCGAATTCCCCATTATCACATTCCAAGATTGGTGGTTTCCGAATAAACTGAAAATTGGAGGTTCATCATAAATCAATATACAGTGAGAGTAGCAAATGGGTCTGAGATACTAAATAATACTTGAAGACAGCCTTAGGGAATGGATTCCAAGAAAATAAAATAATAAATATAAAGCAAGTAATGTATTGTGATTTATGAACACTAATAAATATCCTTAGAAAAGTCCTGCACGGTAATAAAAGACTGTAGCAGCACACATGCACATTAAGTAAGATGGTGCCTGCTAACTCCATTCATCATTACATATTAGAGCCAACAGATTAACATGACTCAAACTTGAAATTCAGGATTACAATATTCTGAATGTGATTTAATACTGCAGAACAGTTCAGTAAAATTATTCAAAGCATTTGCAATTTTGCTTACAATTTGATTATGTGTTGACCCTAATCACATAACTTATGGAATAACTGTATGTCATCAGTGATTCTGACATTTGAGTTGATTCAGGTACTGTCTCGGACTTATACCTATTCTCAATGACAGCTTCCCTATAGGCTGCATAATGTGTGTTAAAAGTTAAAACCTCTCAGTTTCTTAATTTTCAGTTACGAGTACAAAATAAAGAGTTCGTTGGAAATACACTTGATATAACAATATTAATGCATTTTCTTATGCTACAATAATGAGACATGCAAAGCAGTCTTTAGAAGTTAAGCGTAGAAAATAAAAACTGAGCTCCTAATGGTCTTCTCATAGCCAACTTAGATGAATCTTCATTTTCCTCTAACCTCCCTAGCACTTGGAAGTGGACCTCAGAAGTGACAGATAGTAAGTATCCAATTTCCATTATATAGGGTGAGTCGGCAAAAATGGATCAAAATAGCGGCTCCCGGAGATACCTTCTGAATGATGTTCTGGTATGCAATAATATTTGGCATGCTAATTAAATATCACCTCATCCATGATTTATAAAAACATCTGGATTCTCGAGCTATGGTCCCTCTTGTGTTGTCTTAGAAATCTAGTTAATTTGCCAACATGAGGGCAGATTCAAGCTAGCTCCACTGCCTTTTCCATTCCTATTGGGACTTCATATATTATAAAACACTTATCCTATTTAAATTACAAATTATCAGTTTTTCATAAATATTAACAATCTTACAAAGGTGTCATTCTACTGCCAGTGGAATGTATTTCAATGTTTGCTGTTAGTTCATTATTTACAAGAACCACCAACCTAATATGAATCATACGAGCAGCTATATTCATAAATCATGCTCATTGGAAGAACGCCAGGAATTACCTGAGTATGAACATTCTGAAGCGGGCCACCCATCATGGCTATCATAGTCGACCAGCTAAAATTCATCTCATCTGCCAGAATAAATAAATAGAATCACCATCAAAGTAGCACGAAGAGGGAGATCGATGACAATGGAACAGAAAAGCAATAATGCATTAAACGAATTTTTTAAACATAAGTACAGTGACTTGTTTAACTAACGTTTAAAAGCAGATAGATTTAAAGACAAACTGGGATCATCAGTAAAATCCCTCTACCTCCAACGTCAGTTAAACAATTCCTCTTTTCCGGCGGCGATAAATCGGCAACTTCCAACCTCACCCTCTTCCGTTTCCTACAGCACGTCCTCACTATCTCATTCAACGGAACATCTAAATACAACCGCGGCACAGTCGGTGGAAAATCCAGGTATCTCCTAATCACATCCGAACGAGCTGCAACCGTGATGACTCCCAGCGGCGACAGCGTGACGGAGAGATCATCCCCCAATCGGAGAGGATAATCAGGGAGCGAGCAGAGGAGGCGTACGAACTCCGGAGTAGAGGCAAAAATCGTAGCCAGGTCGGAGAGTCGGGCGGGACGCCGGCGCCGGATTACAGGATCGAGAACGTGCCAGGCGGCGGTGGTCAGCCGAGTCGTGCTGAGTTGGAGGCCGAGCTCCGAGTTCTCCGGCGGGGCACCCATGAGTGGTGGTCGGATCAGATCTGAGAGTGTTCTTTTACAAAAAGCACTGGATTTGCATAGAGGTCCTTCTAGAGGCTGAGGGCGGGAGGGCTTAGGCGGGAAATGAAATGATAGAGAGTTATAATATGTGCGCTTCAAATAACAAAATGAAAATGAAATTTGGGTCGGTCCGCTTAGAGTTTGCCGCCACTTTGAGTGGACTAAGGACCTTTTTGGCAGAAATTATATGGTGCCACAACATGATGTGACACATTATGATTGGTGCCACAACTATCACACATCATGTTATGGCACCAATCATGATGTGCCACATCATGTTGTGGCACCATAACACGTGCCACATGTGGCGCCATAGAATTTCTGCCTTTTTGGTTTCTGTTCTTTTCTTGAACATTTTGACATTTTGTTTCGATACCATTGTTTTAAATAGCTTGCTATATAGCTTTTTTTCGGAAAAACTCGACGTAACCTTATATATTTAGTATTTTTTTCAAAAAGATTACACAAAATGTTGAAACGCCACGTTTTCTTACGCTCACACTATTGTGCGTTACATTTGTTATATTTCTGCAACGATATTTGAAGAATAAAATATTCAAAAACTCAAATTTTTTAGGGATCGAAGTCATATTTACAAATGACAATTAAAACTTAAAAATTTTGATAATGATTTCAAATTAAAAGTTTGACAAAGCAAAATCCTAAGTTGAATAGTACAATATTTTTTGGTCCATTTTTAATAATTAAAATGCATATACTTAAAATTATACTATGACTTACCTCATATTATATTTTCGTTGTTTGTTTTTACATTTTAGTATATTCGATTTATTATTAAATATTTATATTATGATAATATTTACATTAAACATTTGTGAATTTTAATTCTTAGATTTTATTTTTGAAGTTATTCAGATACTATGATAATTTTTGTAACCAACCATCTATTCTTATTATATACAAATATACTTGTAATATTTATGTAAAAAAAATTATACCCAAATAGCTTACGCAACACGCAACGTTGTTTACGCTACGCAGTATAAAGACCAATATGCGACGCATTACGCTATACGCGTTTTAAAACAATGTTCGATAGTGTGAAAATTTCTAACCTTAATTTTATATAATTTTATTTTATTTTTTGTATATTTACATGATATATCTAATTAAAAAACTAAAATGTAAAAATATTTTTATTATATATTTTTATTTTCAATAATCAAACATATTTAAAAAAGTTTATCTCCTAAATTATTCGAACACGAACAAACTCGAACTTTCACGAACAACTAAACGAACAAGCTGAAACACGATTTTTTACTCAAAAAATAAACGAAATGAAAACAAATATTATTCGAACGTAAACAAACACGAACTCAGCTCGTTCGAATCGGTTACAACACTAATTGGAGGGAGTTTTTGGGCTTCGACGTGCTCTATGGCTAGCCACGAGCCCTCAATTTTTTGTTCGAAAAACTTGAGTAATTCAACAATAAAAAAGCCGAATAGTGAAAATGCATCAATAAAACATCCTTTTATTCTCCTCATAAGGTCTTTAGAGTGTTCAGTGGCACGATAAATAGTGAAAGACAAAGGGTTGAATTTCAGTTTGTTAACAGCAACTAAACCGAGCCTGTCATTTCGCAGCGTTATCAAGCTGGTCAAGGACAGTCCAAAGTTTTGGATCCTCATAATCACTAATGAGAAGTGCCGGTTTTGCTTCCTTTAAAAGCTCAGCTGGATTCCTAGTCGTCAACCCCACAGTCGGCATCCCGGCTGAAACCCCGGCTGTTATTCCCGAAACAGAATCCTAAAAAAAAAAAGAGGTTAAAGACGTGTAAAAAAAAACCAAGTACGAAGAAAATAAAAAACGAGCATCTTTAACCTCAAATACACAAGTGTGCTCCTTGGACACATTGAGCACCTCAAGTGCCTTTAGGTAAGGATCTGGGAATGGTTTTGCACGTTCACAATCACTCCCGATAATGACAGCATGAAAAAAATCCGAAAGCCCGAGTAATGAGATCATCAGCTCGGCATTTGCTCTGGGAGCATTAGTCACGGCAGCACGCTTCAACCCTCGATCCTCAATCCATTTTGTTAGTTTGTATAAACCTTTTATAGGTTCCATTTTATCCTTAATTATCCTTCTGAACATGGCTTCTTTATCATCAAGAAACTTCACGGCTCGTTCGCGATCATTTGGGAAAAGGGCACGGCCAATATCTTCGTTATGTTTGCCAGCAATAGTCTTGATGAAAAATTCATCTGTTATAGGGACTCCATCATTAAAGCCAATCTGTTTGGAAATTTAGGTTCAGAATGTGTTTATTTTATCATGATATAATGAAAGCAAACGAGTAAAGTTCGAGCTTAACCTCTAGGAGCATCTCACGGAAAGCGTAATGATGAAGGGGATCCGAGTCACACAAAGTGCCATCAACGTCAAATAATACTGCTTCAAGTGGGGCAAGTTCCAACAGAGATCTCGCGCTGGAAGTTAATAGATAAGGGAATGTTCGGTACTTTACACTTCAAATGGTGAAAATGAAAGGACAAGCGTCGACAAAGAAGATAAAATGGACAAGAGAATTTTTGTTCCAGTTGATCCATGGGATCTCCATACACAAGACTTTACACTTCAAATGGTGAAAATGAAAGGACAAGCGTCGACAAAGAAGATAAAATGGACAAGTGAATTTTTGTTCCAGTTGATCCATGGGATCTCCATACACAAGACTGACATCTTGCAAAGTTACTTTTGGTACAAAAAGATAAAGAATGTATTTCATATTCATCGTTGCTATATAACTTGCGATCAAATATAACCATCTCCGTAAAATCATATTAATAGGGATAAAGTTAATCAGTAAGTGTGAACAATAATGACATCACTTTAGGCAAAAAAAATAGAAGTGGCCTTATGATTAGGGGTAGCAATGGCTGGCACTACACGCAATATGATTAGAAAACATGATTACAGAGACAAATGACACAATGGCCACGACACGACATTGCACCACAACACGAAACACATGTGAAGCATCAAATTCAAAATTGTAGTAACATTTTTGTGATCAAACAAAATAGATAACACAAAAACACGACACAATAGCACAATTTGTCACCCCTACTTATGCTTTGATCCAAGAACTTGGTGTAGGCTTGTAGCAGACCATTAAGAGAAGCTTAAAGCATGCCCATTCGAGATGAGACTCAAGCAACTAAGAGTGGATGTTATCAACTAACAATCAAGCAACCGGTATAAACAGTCGACCTTTGATTATAGCATGTCAAAACCAATACTCAGTTTCTTGAACATGAACATAAAGTAAATAGAAACTGTATATGCATGTTGCAGTCATAAACATGCATATTTGTCGCTATCTTCACGGTGGCCACCCCACATTCATAACAACCACAACATGCCACATTGTGTAACCAATTAAACCCATCTCATAATTTTGCCATGAGTCTTCAGGTATTTCACAGGATGATGGGTCCAATTTGTAAATTTCGATTCATGAAGTACTATAATCCAAATCAAGCATAAAAAATCCATAAAATTCAAAATAAATAAATAAATAAATAAATACCAGACAATACAGGAAGACGATCGGCCACACACACACACACCGAGCTAATGATTTACACACCAAGGGCTCAATTGCAGAATAAAAACCAAAAGCCCAGTTCGAGATTCGAAAGGAAAAGTCTAATAGAATCGAAAATGAGGGAGGGATCGAGCTTATGTGGTCATAGCAGAAAATCAAGAACCAATTTTTATGGAACAAAAAAAGAAAAATCGAGATCAAATATCACATAAAGAAATTGAAAAGGGAAATGGGGCGCGTCGAGTTCACCTTCCGGCGGAGTCTAATGAACTGTCGACGGAAGAAATCGTCATCCGAAGCTCTGTGTGATTTTTTCTTCACAAATTTCACTTTTGATGCAGAGAGGCACTTTCACGGACAATGACAAAGAGGAAGAGGGTGGCGTCTAATTTATAACGGAAAAATTAAAAAATATTTGTTTATTTATCTCCAAAATGATGCCATTGGAATTTTATTTTATTTTATTCCATATCGTTGCTTCACTCACCAATTAAAGAATTTATATATTTTGTTTATTTTTTACTTTTTATTCTAGTCATATTTATTCAAAGTTTTAATAATATCTTTAAATTAAAATTATTAAAATGTAATTTTCAATAAAATTTGTTATTCATTCATTCACGTGTTTAAATATTAATTATTATTTATCTAATCTTGTTTTTACTATCACACTAGTACAATACCCGTGTATTACACGGGTGCTTGTTAAAAAATTATTCTTAAATTTTAAAATTAATGAGAAAATTATATTAAATTTAGTTTACTTTTTTACAAAAAAATAAATATATTACTATATATTTTAGAATGATATGTGTTACTTATGACTTACATGTGTTATATTATATTAGTTTTTATAACTTATATCATATAACTACTTGAAATATAAATATATTAGTTGATAAATAATTTTATTTTTCTAATTAATATAAAAAATAGTTTTATTATTATTATAAAGATAAATATAAATTATTTTTTTTATACATACAATATGGATGTTAAATCGAAGCTTATCAAAAGATGATTAATTTGATATATTACATTTGTAAAACTGATAAAAAATACAAAAGTTATTAACTTTTAAAATATATATACAATTCAATAGTTATAATAAGGAATGATATTAAAATACAATTAATACATGTAACATGACCATAAATAATCAGCATATTTATGGTAATCCGAACCTAATTATTTTTGGTTTGGAATTAAATTAAAATATACCCAAGCCTAATAACGAAGCATGTAATTTTGCCACATAGGATTCCGAAGCACCAGAAGCAGCCACGTATGCTCAGCCCATTCTGTATTAATATATAGGGGGATAGTTATTTAATTATGAATTCTTCAGCTAACTTTTATTCACCAATCGCTAAATTTTATCATATCCAATTGCATAAGGTTTGAATTGTTGTACTAAAAATTAAAACACAATAAGAAAAAAATGTTCCTGCAATTCAAAAGATTTTTTTATAACCCGTTGATTATGCTGTTGTCAGGGGCGTATCCAAAAGGGCACCATTGGAAAGAAAATTTTTACAGCTTAGTATCCAATAAAACTAAAAAATGGGTTAATACTCCATCAATAAAGAAGAAAAATTAAAAACAAAATCTTGCTAAAAAAGACAAATAGAAAAAAATTGGGAAAGAATTATTGATTTTGGTGAAAATAAATATATCCATTCTTTTTATTAGGTTTGAAAGAAAAAAATTAAACATTTGTTAGTCTTTTTTAGCATTCTTATAGCTTACTAATGGTTGTTTGTTAATTATCTAGAATACTAATGTGGAAAAACATAAATTGTAGAACTCTTAAAACTTGATATATTAGACAAAGAATTTTATACATTATAATTTATTTTTTTATATCAACTTATGGAAAAATATTTTTAGAAAGTGGCTAGCAAAAAAATCATGTGAAATATCTCAATATTAGTTAATTTTAGTCCAACTATACTTGAGGTGAATACTAAAATCGTTGAGCCGAAAGAAAAAAATAATAAAAAATTCCACTATTTAGAGCCATATGTAGGGTGTGCAAACACAATCCCACATCGAAAAATTAAAGGTTTCAAGCCCAATATATAAGTTTGGTGGGAACTTTTTATTGCCAATTGGTTTGAGAATGACACCCCATTTGGGTTTGTATATTGAGTTTGATGGAGAATTGAGTTTTCAATTGTTATCAGAGCCACAGTTGGTAGCCCAATTGCAATGTGGATGACGTGACATGTTACTCGTGGAGCCGAAAGGGCCGGTGGATTCGTGTGCCTTGTCTCGAAAGTCTTCCTGGCGAAACGGTGTGGTCAGGCGGTGACTTTCGTGGGTGATAACGGCGGTACAAGATGATCGGATCGTATGAATTTGGTTCAAGTGGAGGCCCAATGTGTCTTGTGTTTGAGTGGAGGTTTGTAGGGTGTGCAAATCCAATCCACATCGAAAATTAAAGGTTCCAAGTTCAATATATAAGTTTGGTGAGTTACTCCTTCTATTGCCAATTGATTTTAGAATGGAACCCCATTTGAGCTTGTATGTTGGCTTTGATGGAGAACTTGGTTTTGAATTGTTGATCCTAACACCATACCAAACAATGAAAATTCATAAAAATAACTATGGATTTAAGCCTTTTATTTATACTTTTGTTGTCAAGTATTAATATGTTTTTAAAAATAATTAGCCCCCACTCATTTTACGAGCTAGATCCGCACATACTGTTGTTCTCACATGATTTGGTATAGCTTATTTAGTTAGACATATTTTTAAGATAATGCATATATAATGTGAATTGTTATTCACCGCCCCCTATTACTATTCACCGCCCTCCCTCATTTACATTTTTGCCCTTCACTACTCTCTCTCTATTTTTTTCCTCTCGATTTTATACGGCTCCTTTGGCCGTCAAAATTTTTTGAAAAAATGTCAAAAAATACCATGACATCGGCAAGACATTGAAGATTGACCATGTATTTTTTTTTCTACTTTGTAAATAATTTTTATTTTATTTTATTTTTTTTTGGCGCGTCCGGCCTCGCCGGTAGGACGGCACCGTGCCCGTCCGGTCAAGCCGGTAGGACGCGCCAAAAAAAATAAATAAAAAAATTTAAAAATTATTTACAAAGTAAAAAAAAAAAATACATGGTCAATCTTCAATGTCTTGCGGATGTCATGATATTCTTTTGGTACTTTTTTGAAATTTTTTTGACGGTCAAAAGAGCCGTAAAGATCGAGAAGGAAAGAGCAGAGAGAAAGTAGAGAGAGGGAGAGTAGTGAAGGACAAAAACGTTCAAATGGACGGTGACTATTAATAAACGAGGCGGTGAATAATATTGCCTATATAATTAACCTTAAATAATATGATATTTTACATTGCCACTAAAAATCTACTCGGACTTATATTTTCATCAGACCGGTTGATGGTAGATTTGACCACAAAAATGTGTGAATAGTTGTAGATTTTAGAAGCTCAAGTTTTACACTGGCATTTTTTTTTTGGCATTATTGTTTGAATGTTATGTAATCAATCAACAGAACTATACATTTTAGCCCAAATTCCCAACTACCTTCACCATGTTTTATTACATCAGATGTGGTGGCATTGTTGATTCTTCCTCTTGAAAATGACAATGGAGCTTTCAATTAGTCAGACATCACTCCAAATTGCTTACTTCCTCCTCCTTCTTTATTATTACTATTATAATTATAATAATAATTATTATTATTACTTTAAATACCATAATATTTACCTTTAATACACTATGATCATGTTCGGTAAAGAACTTACGCGATTGCTCTTTTTAGCGTAAAATGTTAATTTCGAAAAACAACACTCAATATAAGAGCGTTTTGTAGATTCGTAGAATAACGTTTTAATATAAGATTTCCAAAATAGCTTTACAGGTCACTATTTACTAAACAAATATTTACATGGATTTAATATAATTCGCTAGTCAAACTAACTATTACAATCAACTAATATAATCGGCTATTCGCTTATGCTATCAGCTAATATATTATCTGAGTTTATTATCAATTCATGTGGCTACGTCAAATCGGTCAAAAGAAAAACATGTAAAGGGCCTCTGAATTTGGGTAATTTTCCTTGTAAATGGTATTGGAAATTCACAGGTGTAGACATCGAAATTTTAATATTTTATTAATTAATGTCTTTATTTATTTTTGGGACATAAATCCAAGATAAATAAGATATTTAATTAATAAATTAATTGTTTCTTGCCCA
>CACSLK010030875.1:898055-908189 GCA_902706635.1 Striga hermonthica | reverse complement strand
CTCTCTCTCTCTCTCTCTCTCACTCTCTCTCTCTCTCTCTCTCTCTCACACACACACACACAGAGACACGGCAATCACTCCACTTAAAGGTGCTCTCTTTCTCACTGTCCCAGCAACTTTTTCAGAGCACAACGAGTGAATGAGAGATTGTACACTTGTGGGCTGATCTCCTTTGTTTTCAAACTTTGAGGCTTGAATCTGCTTGAAATCAAGAAAACCTCGCAGCCCACTTAATTTTCAGGTATGATAACCGCGACGCTTAAACAGATCATGTGCAGAAGCTATTGTGATTCGCTTCCTTTTCCTTTTGTAGTCATGTTTATGTTTTATGAACCCATTTGCTTCATTATCTGGTTTTTGTTGCTCAGCTGTTAGTAGTATTTGGGATTTGGTCCCTTTTTTTTTTATTTATTTATTTTTTTTTTTTATCTAGTTCATGTGCATACGGTAAAGCTTCTCTTTTTATGTTTTATGCATAACTTGTACATGAAGTTTCAAGATCTTTTTGGTGGCGAATGTTTTGGTTTGCACATGTTTGCGTGATAGATCTGGGCATCAATAGTGTGAATCCCACATCGGATTTGTAGCTAAAAGTGTTGTATTATGTCATTATTTGTCACTGATGGTAGATATTTCCTTGTGTTTTCTTGAGATCACTACTCTCAAATGTTTTCAGCTCTAATTCAAAAGTTTGTTGGGAGACATTCCCCATTGTATCAAACCCTTTATTCTGCATAAAATATTATGATTCTTTATGTTTTCTCATCACTCAGTTCTGTTCCGAGCTGTTCTGTGATGCTAAGATACCAACATTCATTGCAGTAGGAGGGAGTTCTTGGATGCAACTCACAGCATCATAATGGCACAAAAATTTAACTCCCCGGGCAGTAAAGGCCGGTCCCGAGTGTCCTTATTTGTCGTAATTGCTCTCTGCTGTTTCTTTTACTTGCTGGGAGTATGGCAGAAGAGTGGTTTTGGGAAGGGAGATAGTTACGCAATAGAACTGAATAAACAACAGCAGCAAGCAGAATGCATTATCCCACCTTCTCTCGACTTTGAAAGCCATCACAATTATGTGGCGCCAATGGAGTCCTCTGAGTCCAAGCCCAAAATGATTGAGCCGTGTGATGCTCGATATACCGACTACACTCCTTGCCATGAGCAGGATCGAGCCATGACTTTCCCAAGAGAAAACATGGTGTACAGAGAAAGGCATTGTCCACCAGAAGAAGAAAAATTGCGTTGCTTGATCCCGGCACCAAAAGGCTACACGACCCCTTTTCCTTGGCCAAAGAGCCGAGACTATGTGTACTATTCGAACGTTCCTTTCAAGAGCTTGACTG
Organism: Striga hermonthica; assembly: GCA_902706635.1. NCBI lineage: Eukaryota > Viridiplantae > Streptophyta > Magnoliopsida > Lamiales > Orobanchaceae > Striga > Striga hermonthica. Next base: position 906,846 of record CACSLK010030875.1, on the reverse strand, counting down.
TGGAGAAAGCCAACCAGAATTGGGTACAGTTTCAAGGGAACGTATTCAAATTTCCAGGAGGCGGGACAATGTTTCCTCAAGGTGCTGATGCATATATTAACGAGCTTGCACAAGTTATACCTATTGCTGATGGCTCAGTTCGTACGGCTCTTGATACTGGCTGTGGCGTATGTTTTCACTCTCTCTATTTTATATATTATATTATATTTCATCCACTACTGCATTTTTTTCCTTTTTTTTTTTACTTGTCTACGCCTAACGAGATTGTTGCTCTAACTACTGCAAAATAAGGTTGCTAGCTGGGGTGCTTATATGCTGAAGAGGAATGTGCTTACTATGTCATTTGCACCGAGAGATAATCACGAGGCGCAGGTGCAATTTGCATTGGAGAGAGGAGTGCCAGCTGTTATTGGGGTTCTTGGGTCGATAAAACTTCCGTATCCGTCCAGATCATTTGATATGGCCCAATGCTCAAGGTGCTTGATACCATGGACGGATAATGGTATACTTCTATCTATACAACTCTTTTTTTCTTTTTTCTTTTTTTTTTTCGTTAAATACTGCATTTTTCTTCTTATACTGTATTGTAATACTTATTAATCTTGGGTGAAAAGTAATGATGCTTAAGCACATTCGTCCTTTACGATACTTAAAGTGTAACAACTTCATCCTCTGATATGGCGTATTTTTTGCAGTTTGTGTAACTGGTGCTATAATATGGTTTTCTGGGTGTAGTTTGATGTGACGTAGACTCTTGCATGATTGTTGCGGATTTGCGTATTTTTTGTTGGTTAGCTTTAATGTCTAGTGGTGTGACATTATTACACTATGATTTTAATTGAGTGTTTAGGTATGAAAATGATTTCCATGTTATGTAATGGAAAAATTCTCGATGCAGTATAGAAATAATTAATAGTTAGGGAAAGTCGACACCAGAATAAGCACATGGTGAGAAGTAATACTGTAATGATGTTTGAAGATTCTCAATGCAGTATGATTTTCTTCTTATACTGTACGCGTAATACTTATTAATCTTTGGCGAAAAGTAAGGATGTTTAGCACAATCTTCCTTTACGACACTTAAGTGTAACAATTCCTTATTTTCTTGTTTATAAAAAGTACAGACTAAGGACTGAAGTGAATCTACCTACTGAGTGTTAGCATTTTGTATTACGTGTCAGTCAATCTAGTAAATCTACTGAATGAAGGCTTGTGTTATTTTTCCATATTATAGCTGGCATGTACTTAATGGAAGTTGATCGAGTCCTTAGACCTGGTGGATACTGGGTCTTATCTGGTCCCCCAATCAATTGGAAGACATACTTCCGTACATGGAAAAGGACAAAAGAAGACCTGAAAGCCGAGCAGTCAAGGATTGAAGACTTGGCCGAATCTCTTTGCTGGGAGAAGAAGTACGAGAAAGGAGATGTTGCCATCTGGCGGAAAAAAATAAATTCCAAGTCTTGCAAAAGGAAATCTGCCAACTATTGTCAATCTTCAGATGCTGATGATGTTTGGTGAGTAAAAAAAAATAATAGATGCCTAGGATATTTTTTTTTCTCAATTTTCTCAATTTTAATTCTAAATTTTCGATTTCGAAACTTGAAAGGTACGAGAAAATGGAGACATGCGTAACTCCTTTTCCCGATGTGAAGAGTGTGAATGAAGTAGCTGGTGGGGAGTTGAAGAAGTTTCCAGCTCGGCTCATGGCTGTCCCACCTCGAGTTCTCAATGGTGATGTTCATGGGGTGACTTCCGAGTCCTATGCGGAGGATAACAAGCTTTGGAAAAAGCACGTCAATGCTTACAAAAAATCTGTCGGGTTACTTGGCACCTCGAGATTTAGGAATATTATGGACATGAATGCAGGGCTCGGAGGTTTTGCTGCTGCTTTGGAATCATCGAAATTGTGGGTGATGAATGTTGTTCCAACTATTGCCCCAAACACGTTAGGTGTCATTTACGAGCGAGGCTTGATTGGGATATATCACGACTGGTACCTCCTCAAATTTTCACATTAGCCAAAAGAAAAAGAAAAAAAACACTATTGTTGTTACTAGATTTGAAGTTGAATGAATGATCTTTCTTATTATTATTATTATTTTATTTTCAGGTGTGAAGGTTTCTCTACTTATCCAAGGACATATGACCTCATTCACGCTAATGAATTATTCAACTTATATAAGGACAAGTAAGCCACATTTTACTTTATGTGAACTTCATAGACTATAAGCGACCTCGAAAGTTGCATTGTGGCCATCAATAATCTACTTTCCAAATAAAAGTGTGATATTGTAGAATAACCGAGTAAAGATTTGACGCATCGTAGAAATATCTTACCAAATTGGCCCGGATCCATAAGGGCGTGATTGGATATGGATCATAGCCGATTTTAATTGGTTTTGACTGATTAAGTTATTTTGTTTCAATCACCACACTTAAAATCCAACTCTACTCAACCCTTCTACTTCTATAAATATAATTAAATAATACCAATCAATCATCCTCACGCATCACATCAACTTTAATTCAATATTCATCCACTCACATAATTTTAACTGCCTATTACTTCCAATAATCTCTCATTACGTCACATCATTTTTAATCGTTATAATGTAAATATTATTTAATTATAAACTCAAAATCATTTACTCAATCAACTTTATTCAAAATGACTCATCTTAACCGACCAAATTGGACCATAACAGGTTGGATTCATATCCAATCACGCCTTAAGTTTTCCATTGTAGTTTCATTTCAAATCTTACCTATCAAATCATTAAATATGATGAGTTATTTGTGTGGCTCAGTTCATCTTCACACTCTCACTCTCGACTCAATTGTTTTCATCCCGGTTAAAATAGTTGACATAGGATCGACTTATAGTATTATACTAAGCTCTTAAAACACGTGCGGTATCATACAGGTGTCAATTTGAAGACATTCTCTTGGAAATGGATCGCATTTTGAGGCCTGAAGGGACCGTGATATTTCGGGATGAAGTTGACGTGTTGAATAAGGTGAAGAAAATTGCAGGCGGCATGAGGTGGGATTTGAAGATGGTGGATCACGAGGATGGCCCGCTCGTCCCGTACAAGATTCTTGTTGCGGTCAAGCAGTATTGGGTTGCTTCATCAAACAGCACGTCCACCGATCACTGAACAGTTGATCGTGCAGTGGAATTTGTATCATTATTAATTTGCTTTCCAGAGAGAAAAAAAAAAAAACAAAAAAAACAAAGTGTCTTTTTTAAGGAAAGGAAAACGATTTTTGTGAGTCTATTTATGCTGATTCTCTTTTGTTTGTGTCTGATAAGTGTACCTAGATTTATTGCATTTTTGGATTTGATGGAAAAAACAAAAACAAATAAAAAGAACAATGTACTATCACATTGGACTGATAGTTAATAACTTTAGTCGGAAGTTATTGTGAGATGCTCGACTCGGTTGGCATTGTTATAGAGATTATTATTATTAGCAGCAGCAGGTTTTTGGAACAAAATACGAGCCATCTCCAGGTCACGGGATGGAGCTACGATTGAGTGTATACAGTGTCCTCAGTGTATAGATAGGTCGACTGACCTTCGATTTGAACCAGAGTGTGTACTACCAGAGTGTGTACTGAGTACACACACGTGCGAATATGTGGTATTTGAAGAACCATACAGAAAAAGAAATGTGTTGCTTGTCTGTTGTAGATACACAAATAATTTCGATGGATCAAATGAATTCCCAACGCCAACACAAGGATAATTAGAGAACCATACAGAAAAAGAAATGTGAAGACTTTAAATTAACAGGACAAACACACAAGATACAAGTGAAGTAAAAAAAAAAAAAAAAAAAAGATTGTTATACTCTAAGATACAAAGCCTTCAAACCACATAACTGCAGATAACTACAATCAAATGAACACAAACACACAAATTACATAATGATGCAGCGACTTGTTTCCTCAGATGGCTGCGCAGCAGTTTGCTGGTATCTGTTTGACTCAGATGGGTTGTACGTAAATTCCGAAGTATCCAGTCCGTACTGTTGCACAAACACGTTGAATTTAGCAACTGCAAGCAGTTTTATTATCTAGTACTATATTGTGTCAACAAAATCAGTAAAACTAGAAAACTCATAACAAAAATAATTAGACAACATTCTCAAAACCTCTTTGTACTCAGAGTAAATAACGGTGTTTGTAAGTAGTAATAGTCTTTTGTATTAATGATTCTACTTAGATATAATAATATGAGATCTTAATTAATACATATGTATCTACAACAGACAAGTCACCTGCTGAAGTTGAATCAGAACTGAAAATTAAACACGGCATATTGTTCATTTTTGTGCCAAGTTTTCTGAGTTGCAACTTTTCTGCACGAGCTTAGAATTTGAAGGAATATTCAACTTTGGGGTTATAAGCTTTCTGTTAATCAATTGTCAAATAGCTTGCGATTTTGCAAGTGGCAGCAAAGACATCTCATAAAAAATGCATCTAATCAGCCGAACAGATGAATGTGTTTGCTTTGTACAACATAATCTCAGCCAAACACCGTTATAATCAGTACAGTTGTCAAAACTGTCATACTTCAACCTGATATTGTAAAAAAGTTCAACCAACTGAAGAATTTCCAAAAGTAAGAGAGAAAGGAAACGAAGATCTATACTCTTTTAAATGCTTTATTTATGCTTCTTGAATCTCCTGCATCAGACTAGCTAAACTCTATGCATGCTTACTTGTAATCACATTTAACAGTATATGAGAATTACCTATCTGCTAGCACTAGGAAATCATTCAACAAGTATCGACTTAGAATTTTGGAAACACAGCTTTTCAGTAAAGGATAAAAGCTAAAACTGCATTTGGCATGGTAAAAAAAAAAAATGATTTTGAGAGTTTTCACCTTTTCCCTCATTCGTGTACTCCAAGCGTCATTCCTACTCGGACGGTGATCAAGAGAACCAGAAACAGGTACACCTGTGGCTGGAGCAGCTGCCCTATTATTTATCAAAGGCTGTCGAATTTGTTGTCTCGGCCCACCTATATATTCTTCATCACTATCATAGTCTGCTGGTGCATTTGCAGCCCTTACAACAAGTGCTAACAAAAATATAAGGCCCTGCAGTTTTGATTATTCATTAGTACAAGCTCTAGGTGCACATAAGCTGATAATAGTGTAGTTAGGTGTCATTGGTATAGAAACTGCTTGCATAGATCACGTAACTTTGCAACGACCAAAAATTGGTGTCTAAAAGCAATGTTCAAAGCACTTTATAACTTGTAGATGATATACAACTAAAACATTTATCTTTCGAGAGAAAGACATTAATTGCATAAAGATTTTCATGCATATCTGGTTCACAAATGTGAACATAGCTATGAGAAACATCCCAGTAGCCTTACCTCTAGTATGACAACTCCCAAAGCCACCCACTGGATAATTTTCCAGTGCCCCTCCACAAATTCATATATCATATCAAAATTTCCAGTTTTGTCGGTTGGAATTTCCTGCCCATTGAATTTCATTTTTATCAAATTCACTAATGATACTGAGTGTGAAACGGAAGTTTTAAATGGAGGTCAACTAACCTGTTTCCAGCTCTTGTCAAAGAATATAAAGGCAGCCAACCCCAGCTCTATTAGTATTAACAAGAACACCAGTACTGAGAACTTTAACAATCTTAAGGAACCCAACAACCATTGATAAGAAAAAAATATCCACACAATTTCCATAACCTTAAAAGTGTATAAAAGGGAGAAGTAACAAAGACAAGTTCAAACAACAAACTGTTTGCTCGTAATTTTCCAATCAACTCCAAGCATTTTAAAACAACAGTGACTCATATTGTCAAAGCTGTGATAACTTCAACTAAACAAGCAACAACAGGAATTCAACTATCAATCCGATTTATAAAAAAAAATATGGAAATGTTATAGAGAAGCATGCAAGTAAGACAATAAGAAATATGAAGGATACGCAAGTCAAGCAGCACCCATTACGTGTAGAAGTTCCAATGCAACCACAACAAGCAATAAACAGAACAACTGCACCGGTGCCAATGAAAAGATATATAAACCTGCAAACAGTGCATGGGAAGCCAGTATAAAATATTATGAACACAATAAAACCTACGAGACATGTATATGGAGATTCATTAATTCAGGAAGCCATTACATTCGTGAAAGCATAACACCGGCCAAATGTCAGCAAGGGTTTCTTTTGACATATAGATTTCTTAGTTCCAACCAAAATTTGCATCAATATATAAACATATGTCACTAATAGCTGATAATATATAGATGACAAAGTAATACGATTCATATGGGCTCAGATAGAAACAAATCATATTCCTGGGTTTGGATTAAGACTACAAGTGAAAGAAAGAAAAGTTAGTCAACCTAATTATCGCCAGCTATAAATTAGCTTTTAACATAACTAGAACCATATTTGTCGAAATAAAAAACCAGAATTGTGTTTGCATAGACATAGCAAACTTTTGTTTTCGATTTTTAATGGAAAAGTTAGTAGTAATAAGTAATAACAACAGCACTTTCCGGGTAGTATATCATGGAACAATGGAATACCACAAATTCAAGAAATTGACAAATATTCCAAAAAGAACATAGGAAAATCAAACAGTTAAGTTGTTCCAACCCGAGTTATGAGATACTGCATTACCCACATGAATAATCGATAAGTTAAACAAAACTAACAAAAAATGAAAGGTAAAATTACAGACAGCTGTAGATGGAAAAAGATCATGTATTAAAAAGCATATTTCATGCATGTAACAAGAATAGCAGCTTTGGCACCTATACATACACTACATAACACAGGTCGTGAACCAATGACCATACCATGCCTTCGGAAGTTTGTCAAAAATACTGTCGCCCAGAGTCACAGCTAACAGCATGGGCCGACCAAGCTGCACAATCTCTTCACTCGAAGGGGGAAGAGGAGCATCACCACCACCAGAAGAAGAATCAGCACTCTTATACTCCACGAATAGGTATATCCCATAACCAATCATAGCCAAGCCCACAAGAATTAACAAGAAGTTCAGAAGCTTCAACAAGCATTCCCAGAACCCCTTACAAGCCATTCTCCACAAGAATCTATGTCACCTATAGATCTTTTATCAACTCAATCCCGTCTTTCCTGCAAAGGTAACTACCATAAATTACATCCCCCCTAAACAATAGAAACTCAATCGAAATGCATAAACTTGTACTAAATTGCCCATCTTAATTACATTCTTCGGCCAGTTTTTGATACAAATATACACGAGCCCATTTGAAACGAATAACCCACCAAGAACAGAAAGTTTCTTGTGCGTTTTCTTACCAATAATTTGAATTCAAGAGTGAGAAAATGCACTGAAGGTCAAAATCTATCTACGATTAAGAACATCAATAAAACAAAACAACGAGAAGAGAGAAGAGAAACTCAATCAAAGAATCTCCTTTTCTCAGATAACGGCACATGGGGTGCTTACAGAAGGGCGATTGCAGATCAAGATTCCGAGTAGAGGCCAAGGGCGAGGAGATGAGAACGACGATGTGAGCGGTGGTTCTAAAGGAATAAAAAGCTATGGCGTTTGTCAACACTTGCTAATTTTTATTTATTTATTTGAAGTTATATACACGCTATTGCCACTTTTTGCGATCGATAATAATTTTACTACTATCGTTTTGAAAAAAAAAAAAAAAATTAAAATTAAAAAAAAAAAAACCAAAATTTTATATTATTTTAATTTAAAATTTAATTTTTGTATCAGAAAGTTTTATAGTATTTGATTTCGAGACATTATGTTATACCAATTTAATCAATTAATGATGATAAAAGATATTTGTAATGATTGTAAATTTTTAAAGAAGGAAGATTGTGATAAGCTTGACGAGCCAACTTAAAATTTAGCGATTCTATGGATATGAAGTGCATGGATTGAGGGTTGGGCTCCTTTTTAGTAAAGAGCTGCGGGCCAATTTTAAGAAAAAATGTTTGAAATTTACAAAAAGCTTTGTTGGTTGGGAAATGAAATTAGCCGTTTTATGGGTATTATTAGTTTCCCACAAAATAGAACAGTTATAAGTAATGCCATTCTTTTTCAAAATTTGAACTTGTTATTTTATTTTCTTTTAATTTGTTTATGTTACAATTAAAAATTGAATTGAATATATGTAATTATGTTAGTATTTTTCTAATACATATCTAGATCATGTTACATTTTTAATTAATTCAGAAGTAATTATTTTTACAAATATAGTGTTGCAAAATGTATGGATAGCTGAACTAGTATATTGAAGTTTCACTTCAACATCTCGCCTTAGGAGGGATTCGACTCTGCAGTCACCAAGTTTTTATCGTTGGATCAATACATATTCGTATGAGTACAGATGTGTCGATCCAACAGTGAAAAACTAGTACAACCACGGAAGAGTGAAAACTGAAAACTATACTCACCTAATAACCTTAGATGTATATCGACCACATTTTTTTTTTTTCATAGTTGAAGCTGAATTGTCTTATGTGAATGGACTTGTACTTTCTTTCATAGTCATCTTTCAATTAAATAAATGGATATGTCAAAAACATTTCATACCCATTGATGCTTCATATGTCTCCAGTGCACTCACCCTTCAATTAAATAAATGGATATGTCAAAAACCTTGGTCACCTGAGACACATATGAGAGTTACTCAACATATTGTAAGCTAACAGATTAGAAAAGTAGCTCTTGATACAACTTGAAAGGAAGGCTCTTACTTAATGAGAACCGACACCAAACAGTTCTCT
>CACSLK010030875.1:883483-897151 GCA_902706635.1 Striga hermonthica | reverse complement strand
AAAAAAAAAAAAAAAAAAAAAAAAATGAGTGAATTATTCATGACCTATGTCATGTATAGATGGGAAAACGCCAGCCCACAAATGCCCGAAAATCAAAGTACCAAACCGAACATATTGAATTTTTTCTTGTCAAAAAATTGCTCCTATTCTTACCGCATATTTCTTTATAACTTCGATAAAACTGCTACCCAGCTTAAATTTGACTGTATGAATTTTACACCTGAATTGAGCGACAGGATCTCATAAACAATAGGAGGGGATCACCCTGAATATAATTCTCACGAAAGGGAAATATTTATTCTATCTTGTTATTTGAATACAAATTTTCCCGCCATCGCCACTAACTTACTTCAATCACAACTATGTGGTACAAGCAGCAGGTTGTGGGTTCTGTTAAACTCAGCCCATATAGTCTACCTGAAGAGTTTCTACAAACTTACTTCTGTTATGGTTCATGTAACTACAACAACTGGATGCAGTTCAAAGTTACCCACTTCCCTCTAATGTTGGCTTCATTGCTCTAACTGCAACAAATTTTTATTGAATTAATTCCTTTCAATGACCCATAATACAAAATCTAACTGATATCTGTTAAGTTAGCTTTGTATCTTAAAAGTCCTGTTAGTCCGCTTTCCCTGATTGTTTCAGTTCTGCAACATATCGAAACCTAAATCAGTTGTCATGTTCCCAAAACAAATCTGGAAAATTCTCAACCTCAATTTAGGACTCAGTATCCGTTGTTTAAATGTTATGAAATAAATCAGATTGGGTTAATTTCGACTCCATTAAAAAATACATATTCATAGTAATCTTGTAATGTCTGAAATCACAAATAAGTCGAGTTTTCAACTAAAGTAAGCTGACAGAATTCCATTAACAGCAAGACTAATGTACTAAGCAAATTAACAACAAATCAGTATGATGACAACAAATACGAATAATTCACTGAAGGAATGTACATTAATCACATCTCTCCCTCAGATTCATGCCCAAAAATCGTTAGCAGACTACAGAATTGTAATACACAATATCAATATGTAGGTGGTAATTATCCGCATAATAAGCTAAGGAATAACTTGATCCAAATTTAACATGTCACAAACATCAAGAAAATGCCATCAAGAAAATACTTCGAAGTAGTTAAATATCATCAAGCACATGTTGAAGGCATGCAAGAGATACACATACTACTGTCACTGATGACATGTAAAAGAAATAGTTTAACTACTTACACATTTGTGAAAGCAAATATAGTTGAGGACGGCCGGTAATGACTCAAAGTTATGGCCATGGACCCTGTTCTTGTGAAAACTATGATGGGAGTCGCCAGAGTGTTTGCCATTGTGGTGGCATGGAAAGCAAACATTTCACCCATATGGCTCTGCTGAATAATTCAGTATTCAATTTTAGTAAGTGGGACGATAACTGATGGAGAGAGTCATAAACCAATTTGAAATGGAGATGAGGAAAAGGAAGTGTCAAGATGAAGGCCAAGCACATAAGGAAATTCTTAACCCCAAAGAGGGAGAAAGAAAGAAAAAGAAACAATAGTATTGACAACAAAAGGAAATGAAGGAATGGCGATGGACGTGAGAGAAGAAAATGTACCGAACAATCCCATGATACTCACGTAATATTTATAATAATTTTCATATGGACGCACCTTAAAAGCAGGTGATGGACCTGGTGAACTGATGGCTATCAGTAGGCTGGACTCAGTCCTTAATGCCACAGTATGCATCACTTTAACTGCCTTCAATGGAAATCTAATGGATAACAAAAAATAAAAAAGAAGATGATTATTCTATCATCTTAGATTATACCACTCTGCGAAGAAAGCACAAACAGAAATTATCGGAACTCAAATAGTGAACAATAATGTGACCCATTAGTGAGACATTGAAGTGAGATGATGGTATTCATGTTCAAGGTCAATTGTTCATACAACTAAAGCTCAAGACTAACATTTAGTCATAGAGAGTCACTTAAACAAACAATGCCCAAATGCTGGCCAAAAAGCATATATTATCTTCACAATCAACAATAGTGTATCTCATTAGCTAAAGATCGATAGTTTCCAGCAAGTGAGCACTTCAGTTGGACAGCACTTCAGTTGGACAGTTCCAGTGAGAATAACTGCTTGTGGCCATTAATTAATAATTACTATGAAAAGGTACAGAGAAAATTTTTAATTTGATAATAGGAAGAAAGAGTGTAACAGGTAAAACACAACATATCACGAGTTGCAGACCAAGTGGTAACCAGCACCCTTTTGGAAAAGTTCTAATGAGCAAATCAGGCTCTGTATCCCACGTCTTAAAATTTCTATTCTATTTATGCCCTCAGCTTCCAATCGCTCTTCCCAGTTAATTAAAGAAGGAAAAAGAGAAAGTAAAACACCAATAAAAGGATACACATACAGTATATATACACTCTAGGAAAAGATAACTCACTTCCCATGAGCCGTTTCCCCCGATAGCATTATTGCATCAGAACCTTCTCGTACTGCAATCGCAATGTCAGACACTTCAGCCCTTGTTGGAGTTGGGTGATTAATCATACTCTCCAACATGTTGGTGGCCACTATAACAGGTTTTTTCATGCTTCTACATCTTCTTATGATATCTTCCTGTGTACAAAGTAAAACAACCCTAAATTCTCACCATGTTTGCCCAACAAAGTTTACAATGAAAACTAAACTCATTGTTTCTTCAACAAATTAGAATACAATATATCATGAAGGTAGGAATCACTATAATCTAACAAATGAATATGTCATAAACTGTTAGCTATGGTGAATTTAGTATATGTAAAGGTAAAAATGCTGAGCAATGTCAATTTATAGCGTGAAATTGCGTTGACCCATATCAGTTCACAGTTTCAATAAATATAATTCTTGAAACACTACAAACAATATTTTTTTTTTTCAAAACTAGGGTCATATGTAAAATGCTCCAAATTTAAATATATTTTGTTTGATAGTTAAAAGAACTCATCATTTTTACCAAATCAAACTCAAGAATGTGGGCCTACTTGATATAACGGATACAATGTTAAAACTTATTACTTTGGCAGGAACTCAAATAAATCCAAATTAGTACAAAATGGATATTTTTTCACACGTAAAAGTTGGCCGGAGTGACTAATCCCTTCGTTCACCGACTTCTAAATCATTAATAGACATGCTTGCCAAATTACCAGCACAAGATATGCACAAAATGTGTACTTACTCTTGGCTAACATTGAGTACCTGTAACAAAGGGACTTCTTCAATCGGGAGTTCAGCTCCGAGGTCACCACGAGCTACCATTGCCTATCACATTCAGTGGTTGAGGAGTTAAAAATACACTATTATACAATACGAAATAATTTTGATTCAGGACAAGTAAAGCATGAAGGAAAGGAGACAAGAACATGTGCACATAGTTTGCATGACTTGAGTTTATTTCAAGTGATTGCAGCGAAATTAAGTCTTTTCCTTAGAGTAGCAAAGGATCATTTTCCATTTAAAGAGAAAGAAAGTCCTAAACACTTACTAGGTTGATGTCATATCTTTCCAAAAATTTGTTTATCTAAAGGAATTATGAACATTTAAGAAAAAAACATTGATGTCATGCACTGCATTTCTTTTTTCAAACTTACAGAAGATAGCCTTGTACAACAGAGTAAGAATGCAATTCAATACTCTCACTCAAGAGAAGTTCTGTCATGTTTTTTTTTTAAAAAAAAAAAAATACATTTTACACTATTCACACTTTCGTTCTTTCTTTCACCAATCATTTTGACACTTTTTTTTTTTTTAAATAAAACTGCCCAATCACTAGTCATTAATAAACACTTTTCTGTAAATACTATCATCTCCTTACATAACTCTCAAGTCTCTAACTACAAATATTTTACAACCATTACTTTACTATATTTATATTGAACCACTATAATCATTACACTTCTATTTCATTGTCATTCATATTCTCAAAAAATTCTTTCGTCTTAGCAAAGTATTTTAAATGGATATGTATCCAACTCCCCCACTTGTTTGGATAAGTTTACATATGCATCATTGAATTTAATCTAATGTATAATGCATTAACAAACTGATAACCATGCCTACAAACCTACGCAAGGAAATACATTATTATATTTATTTATTTATTATATTTAGTAATTTTGTAATTTTGTTAATACATTATTAAAATTTTGGAAAAAATTTATTATACATGATTTTTTATTTCTTTTAGTTTTTTCTATATCAAAGGTATTTTATTTTATGTACTTATATTATATTTGTATTGGTAAATTTTATTATATTTTATTTTTTCTATCATCTGCCACAATATTTTCATATGTTTGAATTCTTACCCTTCTTATTAGTTTTTGTATCAACCAACACTAGAGCTCCACTTATCTTCCCTCTCTCTTGCATTCAATTTTTATCTTTTTAATTGTTCATTTCTTCCATTTTAAAATCTTAAATTTGGAGTTTAGTAGTTCAGGGTAGAGTGAAGGAGAAAAGATAACGTGAACTAAACAAGGTTACAAGCGTAAAACCTAAACTGTGAATGCATGCATAATTGGTACCAATTAGACTTGTGTTACTTTGGAGTTTACAGTTTTACCTAAAGACTCTTACCAATGTTACATGAATATTGAATTTTTAGTAGCCTGTTTATCACATCATATGTGTCACAAAGAGTTGTTGCAAAGAACTGTAGAAAACCAGAAGCTGTTAATCTGTAGGGGGTGAATGGATGTAAGTTATTTTGGTTTTGATTGGATTTGTTGGTTAACCAGAGTTGATTTCGAAAAAGTTGATTGAGTTGGGTTTAAGTGGGATTTTGAGTTTGTATTAAAATATAATGATTAAAGTTGATATAATGTAAAAGTAGGAGAGAGGTGATTGGAAGTACTGAGAAATTAAAATTATGTGCGGGGATGAATACTGAATTAAAGGTGATGTGATGTGTGAGGATAATTGATTGGTATTATTTAATTATATTGATAATACTGAGAGTTGAGTTGAGCTAAATTTGAGTTAGACTTTAAGTTAAAAAGATTATCAAGAAAAAAATGATCAGATATCTTATAAACAATTATAAACAATCAGGCCTTAAATCTTTAACAATTTTTTGGTACACAACTGAATGTTTTTTAAAGTAAATATTTTCCGCTAAGAAGTGTTGAAGCGGACAACTAATATAAGAACTGGAATTATATATACTAACCCCGTCAGATGCTGAAATGATAGAGTGAAGATTGGGTATAGAATCAGCACTTTCAATCTTTACAATCACATGGATATCTGCATTGCACCCTGCAGAATATATCTCCGAACTCTAGTGATGAAGATCAAACAGACACAGGAGAAGGCACTACAAGGCCAAATAATCAAATAGCTTACTTTTGAGATAATCTTTCAATTCATGGACCACCTTAGCATCCTTTACAAAAGAAACGGCATAGAAATCGACTTGGTTATCCACGCCAAACTTAATATCTTCCCAATCTTTGTCTGTCGAGACAGCAAGTGCAACGCCATAGTAAAACTAAACTATTATGATTGTTGAAAGCAGAATAACATTAGCTTCAAATATTAGAGCTTTTAAAGTCAAGTAACCTGTTATAGAGGGCAGTGTTGCACTTTTCCCACGAACATTGAGATGCCGCCTAGACTTCAGTTCACCGCCATCAACTACTTTGCATTTTACCAAATTCGTTGTTTTTGATATCACAGCTAATGACATCATTCCACCTATAAAAGAGGAACATCCAATCTTTATCCAATCTTTTCAGTACAGTGATTTTCTTTAACAACCGAAGAAGCTCAGAATAATTGCATTGAAACTCACATAGAAACAAGCATTGTATTTCACCTAAAAACATCAGTACTATTATAACTGAAGAATTAGGTTAGATGCAGTCAATTTATAAATGCATTCCCTTTGACAAATGTCCAATCACAAAATAAATTAGGAATGATCAGTTCCACTAATGCATGAACTAAAAATTACCAAAGCACCCTTTATGTTTTATCTTGAGTAGTGCCATCAGAATGCTCGAAAAGACTACGAAAGTGAATAAGAAGATCCTAATAACTTCTAGCCCGATGTAGCCCAATGCCTGCATGTCTAAAGCACAGGTAGGATGCACCCAAGCGCAAGACATTGGATAAGATTTTACTCACCATCAACCAGTATAATGTCCCCAACCTCAACATCATTTATGAAGTCATCATAGTTAACACTCACAGTGTCCACTGTACTAACTCCTCTTTCAATGGTGAAATTGAACTCTTGTCCTTCCTTGAGAAGGATTGACTGTGGTACGTCTCCACTTCTAACCTCAGGACCCTGTATAAAAGTACTTATAACTTGTGAATCCAAACATAACTGGAATGGATATTGCTATAAACAGTTCTACAAAATAGGAGCCTTATCAGTTGTTCTCGACAGATACTAAACAGAATAATGGAATACTTTGCAGCAAATGATTCAATGTCCAATTCTATACTAAATTTCAGAAATATCTCGATTAGCAGAGCATTAACAGTTAATGTATGAGAAATGCATGAAGATGCAACAAATAATCAAAATCCAGTTCAAAGTAAATTTCTCTCGTGAAAAAGGAAAAGAAAAGATGCATACAACGGATGTAATCACATTTAGACACCGGTATAGATGAATTTGTCTTTTATGTGACTGTAACTAAGTGGATTCCTCCATAAGCTGATAGAGTTGAGCCATCAAGAAAGGTACCTTGGTATCTAACATTATGGCAACAACCTTCTCCTCAAATTGCGAATTGTATTCTTTGACCAGATCTATGGTTTTCTGGTGTGATGCATGATCACCGTGGGACATATTTAAACGTGCCACATTCATTCCAGCTTCCGCCAGTTTCCAGATCATATCGCGCGAACTGGTAGAAGGTCCAATAGTACAAACTATTTTTGTTTTTCGTAGAGAATTTACAGAAGTCTCTGTCAACCTTAATCCTTCATCTCCAGACTGAAATTCAAGTAAATATCTCAATAAATTTCAATGCCATACATATATGTCTACGTGTACTGCATATATAGCTCATCGAATCTAATAATAAAGGCATACAGTGATAGACAAACTAAAGAGATAATAAAATAACCACTAACAATTCACTGTGTTGTTAACAACAGAAATTATATCTGAACGGCCAATACAAGAGACATAGACCTGCATTTTGCTTCATTTTCAAAAAGAGGAGAATGTTATCAATCAGATGTAAGATAGTTTTTTTGTTTCTACTTTTTCTTCAAAAGGAAGAAGAAACAAAGAGATACCACACGATGTTTTAATGTTTCTACTTCTTCAAAGAAAGACGAAACAAAGACATGCCCCCATGACTGTGGAAGAATAGATCATGTTATTAACAGGACAAAATACTAACACGACTCTCGTACTTATGCTATAAAGTTTAGAGGTATCAATTGCCGATCTCTACTTCATCACTGATTTGAGATAGATCAACCATTTAATTATATTCATCGGGTTCAGACATTTGATCATGCATGTTAGAATGACACATAAATGGGTGTCAAGAGATTTCATAGATGAAACTACTCTAAGCCACAAGTCTTACGATAATCAAGAAAAGCATCGCAAGGTGCAAATTAGCATCTCCATCTCTCTTCTCTCTCATTTCTGGAAATCACCAATAAATAACTTATTCAATAAAGTCTACCGGAATATGAATTAAAATGATTCATAAAACTATTATCGGCAACGAACAACAAGCTTTGATCAGACATAGCAGTCATCATTGAACACTCTTAAATATTAGAAAACTGATTTGAGCTTTAGTCAACAACCCCCAAACTCTTCATTTTCTCCTGATTTGAGCTTTGCGAGATAGAAACAAATAAACTCAGAAACAGGAAACTTACAGAGACAAGCGAGCCATTCGGCGAAAACGTAGTAGCCATGGCATTAGAAGAATCCATGCTGTTTGTGATCTTGGTGGATATATAACCGCAAGCTTTTCGATTTGGGATCCACGATTCGTACGGCAAGAACAGACCGCCGATCTTCCTGGCGGAGGACATACGATGGAATTGAGAACTCAAAGGAGACATTCGAGCCGCTGGCAGGTTTAGGGTCGCCGCCATTAGAGAGTGCAAAATTTTGCGATGCGAGACTGGAGTTGAAGCAGTTGAAAAAAAATATATATATATATTTTATTTATTTATTCATTCTAATTTTAGAATAAATTAGATGGTTCCAAACCTGCCACGTGTACGCAACAGAATAAATTTGGAGGGGACAAATTTTCTTTACAACTGGCCTCCCTCCGGTTAGGGTTCATCGGAGTACCAAGCAATCTTTTAAGAATGGCTGTAGATGTAGCGATCCCGGAAGAAAACGTAGAAACAGCCGAGGAGCGAGGCGACGGCCGGCAACCATTTCTGGATGCACTAGAGGAAGTGGTACAAGCAGAAGACGGTCTTTTGTTTTCACCAGGTCCTGATTTCGCCTTAGCTTGCTCCTGCGACGAGTGCCGTCACAAAATCACAGAGCTCGAGGAGTTTGAGGAAGATATCAAGTCTACAAAAGAACTTGTCTTGGTGGGTAGTACACAATCAATCAATCAATCCATCAATGGCAAACGTTCTAGGTTCTTCAATTACTTTATCTATTTATTATAATGTTTTTCTTCATTGAATTTGTGAGTAGAATTACCTTGGCCAACTGGGAAGGGATGAATCACTCTGTCTGATCCTTGTGTCCAGCGCACAGTGGACAATAGATATCCTTGATTTGCTTCTCCAACAACTCGAAGCATTATCTGAGGTAGTACTAATCTGTGTCTTTCTCCCCTTATTCATCGTCTTTTTCGTGTAAAGATAACATTTTTAATTATATTGAATTTCAGAAGACAGTTCAGCTTCCACTTAAGATAGAAGACCCCGAATATCCCAAAATGCGTGTTGTCTATTTAGAAATGGCGCAGATGCTAAAAGACAATGGGTTGATCGATAGCACAGAGCCTCCTGAATGTGATCCAGAAGCTTGTGCTGTCCCTATTGCTTATAGAATCGATGCTGGGGTAAGATAATTGGTTAGGAAGTCATTTTTTATTGCTTTCAGAATGAATAAAACAATTCTATTCAATAGTTTGATTTTATACGTTAATTTGTTAGGGACCTATTGTTAATGGTTGTTCATCCTCTTGACAGATTTATTATTATAAGCAAACTAAAGCCAACATTAAGGCTTTTGATCTCCTCCAAAGTTTTGCTGAGATCGAGCAGAAAAAAGTAGCTGAGGAAAAAATGCTTGACGCCGCAATTTATAAAGGTTTGATCCAACGCCAGATTGAGGTAACCGTATCTATAACTCTAATAAAGATATGTACCATAGTTTGAGCTAGAGCTGCAAACGAGCCTCGTCGAGCATTGGCCTTATCGAGCAGGATTGAATATTTTCTTAGCTACTCGAGCTCGACTTGATAAAATATTACAATGAGCTCGAGGTCGACTCGAAATCAAAATGCTCGAGCTCGGCTCGAAAATGTTAAAGTGGAAAGGTAAATGAGCCGCTCAATTCGTTTACAGCCCTAAGCCTTTTGTGTTTCTTCTTCCTTTTTTTATGCATCTCTAATTGCGCCTGTTTTTATGTACATAAATTATCATAGTTGATAAAACAACTTCCAATGGAGGAACTGTACTTTGAAGCAGAAGAGCTCATTCCTAAAGTATGCCCGGTTGACGAGAATAGACGAATGGTGAGAGATGCAACGGTGTATATGGCCAAGACTAATCGTGCTATCATTAGAAAAAGAAAGAGTTTCTGGTGCCAATTTCAAGCGGTATACTTTGTTGTTTTGATGCTTAATTATGTATTGTTTTAGTTGGCTTTTTGTTGAGCTTAAAACCCCTTCGTCAATTTTTATCAGCATCATTCCTCGCAGGACGTGGCGGGTAATAAACACAATGGATTGGACAAGACACTCAACTTATTGCTCACCATGGTAGGTTGAATTCTGATGTTTTAAGCTTTTAAATTAGTTCTTTCAATTTTTTTATTTATTTTTTTTATTTTTTTAATTGGCCTTAATGATCAGGTTGATGTGTTCAAAAGTCATTGGGATGGAGAGTATGACCCATTCTTTGCTCGGTTTGGTCGATCAGACCGTAAAAGGAAACGAAACTGTTGGTAGCTAGTTGTAAGGGAAAAAAAGGAAGATGAGATTATTTGGTTTTTGCATGTATTTACTAGCAGGCAGCTATTTCGTTGTCGTATGGTTGAAGTTGTGATATATTATGTACTTATGTGGAGTTGACGAGTTTTGTTGAATTGGGCATTGCATGTCTTGTATTAACAATCTATATGCCGATTGCTGATTGGGTGAAGATGAACTTGAGAACATTGAGTGTGTAATGATGTCTTGCAACCCCGACCCGCCCTCTCCCTACTTGACCCAAAAACTGTCGAGCGAGCTGCCGAATAAAAAAGCACGCCTCCAGCTCTTCGTCGAAATTTCGCAGTCGCCTACAGCTGTTTGTCTGAAGATATCCATTAGACTAGCGCTCTGCCCGTTCTCTTTTATTGTTCAGACACCTTCTGACCAAAATGCCAGTCGTCTTCTCCAGCAAGTGGTGTGGCTAGCCTTATGCAACTCCGGTCAACAGCCTCACCAATCTGGTCGTTCTTAAGCCGCAAGTTTCAGGCCACGCCATGCCATTGTCGGTCGTCCTTACCAATCCACGAAGCTGCCCGACAATGTTCGTGAGTCATCTTTTCTGCCAAAAGCTACCGAGCGCCGAAATTCCAGCTGAAACTTCACGTTCGCCAGCCTCAGCGCGTTAATTGTCTTGTCATTCATCCTAGTCTGATTTCTCTCAGCCCCCTAGAGCACAACAACATGAGCGCGAGATTGCATCTACGTAAAATTTTGCAATGATGACATGGAAGTCGATTTGGAGTTATTGTGCTAGTTTTAATGGCATGAGTTAATTTTATTTGCTTAAACTCATAAGGTGTTTTTATTTTGGGGAAATGCATGATTGTTGATATTTTTGTGATTTATTTGCGGTGAGTTGGTTTTAAGACGATTTATATTGTTGAGATGTACTTGTGATTGTCTTAACCAATGATGATTAAGTTTGGGGAATTGAAGTTGAAAGTTGGAGTTTTTATGTCTCATAATTGGAAAAGGCGATTTGGCACAAAAAAAAAACGAAAAAAAAAATAAAAAAACAATAGAGTCATAGGCTGCAACAACTGCTAATTCGTGGGGACTCTAGTGCATAAATCCAATAATCTCATATCTAGATGAGCAAAAAAAGCTAACACACACGGGTTGTGACGGCGTTGTCGTTCCCTACTTCACAAAGAATAGAAAAAAGAAGAGAAAGACTTCGGCTAGAAACGGAAAAACTAGAGCTGTTATCAAAGAGATGAGTGTCATTAGTTGCATTGATCGATGCATTCATTATAAAGATCAACAAATTATGGTGGTCACTTGGATTGATACTTGATATTCTTCCTTTCTTATAATAATTTCGTGAGTCAAGATAAATTAATTTGAGTTGTTTAAACTATGTATTTATGTGATTAGTGTGAGGCTTTATGCAAATATTCTATGTACTTGTTTATATCCATATATGTAGGGCTGCTCGTTCGGTCAAAATCGAACTGAACTTTGTCCATTATCATAACCGAGACCAAATCATAATTTGCGGTTGGATTCGGTTTCTAACCAAAAATCCAGCGGTCTGTTCGGTTCAGTTTTCGGTTAATCCTAATAAATAAATATTTTTTAAAAAAAATTCCGAACTTTTAACTGAAAAAAAAAAAATTGATGTTTTATCCGAACAAAAAACAATTGATTTTTTATCACCTTGTTTAATCTTCTCAATAAATTCTAAATTTTTCTCAAAGGAAGATCACTGACTCGAACCCTGAAATAGAGTACGATGAAGTCAATCTTGAGTGCAAATTAATGTTTGAAGCATTTTAGGGGTCATTGAACCTTGAAAATCATCAATCATTGAAGCAAATTTATACTTTTATAACTTATATGGATAAATAAAAGACATGTATATATATGTGTATATATTGGTTTTTGGTTCGGTTCGGTTAATCGATCACAAATAGCTAAACTGAACCAAAAACTGAAATTTATGGAAAATATAAATTGAAAACCGAATCAAATGTTCGGTTTCCTGTGTCCTGTGCATCTAACAGGTACGTACTAGTTATAGAATATAATAGGGGAAATTGCATCCCATACTAATATACTTAATTTATATAACACTTTTGGACTCATTATATTTTTATTTTTAAAATTACCTAAACAAACTAAAAAAATTTCAATTATACCTAATGCACTCTATTATCCGTTATTAACTCTTTTAAATGCTAATTAGATACTCAAGATTCACTTACCTAAAAAAGTGGAACAAAATAATTCAAAACATCCTGCCAACATCACCACGTCCCGTATCAATCTGCAAAACCTCTCCAGAATTTCTCCCCAATTCAAGCTTCAATGGCCAAAACTAAAATCCCTCATCCTCATCGAGACAATCCAACAACCAGGCCGATCCGAATCTGAGAAGCTAGGTCGGATCGCCGAATGGACCCAGAACCTCAACAACCAGGCCCGATGTCTGCCCGTCGCACACCTTCAGTCGTCGAGAAATCGCCGCCATCGCGTGCCTCAGTTCGGCGTGCAGCCGCCGGCGACTGCCCATCAACCGCCTACAGCCATGGCCGTCGACGGGTCTCCATATTCACCGAGAGATCTCCTTCGTGACCGGAAAAACATCAAAGATGAACCACGTTCGACCAACGAGAGCAGACCCGGCCCGACGACCAGATTACCGTGTATTGAACTGTTGATTTTAATTTTCAGCCGACTTTTGGGGATTATAAAGATCTCTGGTTGTGAATTTTTTTTGCCTTTTTCACTTTGTAAAACCCGTTTATTTTTCAAAAGATTGCGGTATATGTTGTGTATATATGAAGTATATGTTCTCTATAATATAAGAGCTACTTTATATGTATCGTTTTCTACGTTATATATATGGTTTATATTCAGTATATTTTCGGTATATGTATGGTTTATGTTTAGTAAAATCATGGAAAATATATACAATACATATACCATCATTACCGTTTGCGTATATGATGATATATGTTGCGTTTACAAAACCGAGTTGGGTATATGTTGGGTATATCCGAGTATATTCGAAGTAATTTCTCTGGTTATCTGTTTAATAATTCCTTTTTTTTTCTTGAGTTATATGTTGGGTATATCCGAGTATATCTGAAGTAACTTTTCTCAATATACTGAATATGTACTAACATAAACTCAAAATATACCACCTGGCGGCTGCGTGAATTATAATATTGCAACATACACTGGACATATACTAATATAAACTCAAAATATACTACCTAGCGACTGCTTGAATTACAATGTACAAGTTGCGTGAAAATAGGGACTGACTCGAATTTGAATTGAAGATCATGTTTTTTTTTTCCCCTGGTTGTGGCGGAAATCAAGGTAACTGAATGGAAGATCACGATTGGATGCAATCTATTAAATAAAATAGCAGTTTTAGGTATAGATGAAAATACTTTTTTCCTTAAGGTAAATTTAAAAATATTTTAATATCTAGTGGGAGGGGTA
>CACSLK010030875.1:790051-805019 GCA_902706635.1 Striga hermonthica | reverse complement strand
TTTTTTTTTTTTCTAATTCTATGAGTCAACATTTGGTGTTCGTGATCCTCCGTGTCAAATTATGGCGTTTTGGAGTAGTCATATAGGAAAATATATTCGTTTAAGAGTTCGAGTACTATTTTAAAACACTTGATCAACTTAAATAGTAAAATATATTCTAAAACATAATATTTATTTATTTGTTCTTACATTTTCATATATAATATATCAGATTAATTATCTTTTGATGATCACATACATATTACATATATAAAATAACATATCTATTCTTATAAATATAATTGAAACAATAACCACTACAAATTAAAAACTTGTTATATTCCGACGGAAAATCTTATGGTGATATATTTCAATAAAAATTCCAACAGGCAATCCAATGGTATAGCTTCCGTTGGAATGATTTTAATGGAAATTCCGATGAAAATATTCTGTTAGAATGTATTTCTCATTAAAATTTTAGATGGTATTTGATGATTCCAACAACAGCTTTTTACCGTAGGAATTTTCATTAGAATTTTTATTTCCACCACCGTTGAAAAATGTACAGTTGGAATCGTCAAAATCCAACGGAAATTACAAGGGAAAACTAATTCCAGCAGAATATTTTTGTTAGAATTTCCATTGGAATAATTCCAAAGGAACTAATAGCATTGAAATATCAATACTTGCCGTTGGAATTCTATATTTCATTTCCGTTGGAATTTTATCATTTTCTTGTAGTGAATAATAAAAAAAGTTTTATGAAGTATTTAAAATTTTAAAATAAAAGCTTTAAAATTTATTTTTTATTATTTTTAAGCATATTTTTTAATTAATACATGTGTATACTACATAAAAATTGTTATATTTCAATGAAAAATCCTATGGTAATATATCCCAATGGAAATTCCAATGGATATTCTAATGGTATAGCTTCCGTTGGAATGATTCCAACGGAAATTCCAGCGGAAATATTCTGTTGGAATGTGTTTTTCATTGGAATTTTAGATGGAATTAGATGATTCCAACGGCTTTTTACCGTTGGAATATGCAAATTCCGTTGGAATTTTTATTTCTACCCCCGTCAAATCCAATGGAAATTATAATGAAAAATCCATTCCAACGGAATATTTTTGTTGGAATTTCCGTTGGAGTCCATTGAACAATTCCAACGGAATAATAGTATTGAAATATCCGTTGGAATTGCCGTTAGAATATTTCTTTTAGAATAGATTTTCGTTGAAATTTCATCATTTTTTTTGTAGTGGTAATACACGAGTAGTGTACCACTATCAATTTTATTTATTAGAAAATTATAAACTTTGCAAAAATGTTTTGCCTTAAAGAGCACTACTTGCATAATATTTTTTTTTTTTTTTTTTGGACGAACACCGGTCTTATGTGTGTGGTGAGTGTGATTCAAAGGTAAAAACCCCAATTTAGCAAAGTAGTTCGTCAATCGTGATTATGAGCTGTGCATATGAAATTAATCCTTTCAATTTTTTTCCAAAATGATTAAAGTGGAATGTTTTCTTCGTATGGTCGTGTAGAACTGTCAAAACGGGTTTAGGCCCGCGGGCCAGCCTGCCATGCGCTGCAAAAAGGGCTGATTGAGCCTGTTTTTTCTAGACTTGCCGGGAAGTGGGCCTAAATGGGCCAGTCCGTGCGGGCTGGCCCACAGGTCGGTTTGCCTATTTAAAAAAAAATAAAAATAAAGGTTTGGACTTGAATATTTTCACTGCATTTTGCACATCCATGTTGTTTTATAATTTTGACTTCAACAATAATTAAGCTGCAGTTATGCAACTCGGTTCCAAATGCAAATCATGATTTTTTATGAACCAAAAAATAAGTCAATGCTGATATATAAAAGGGAGTAATGATGGCCTTGAGTTTTATTTTTCACGGTCTAAATAAACCAGCAAACAAGCTATTATGCACAATGGTACTAATCATGACAAATTTCATTTTAGTTAAATTAAGTTTTCAAACAAGTCAAGCAGGTTAAAAAAAAAAATTAGCCGGTGGGCCTAGCCCACCAAACCCGCGGCCCGTGGTGGGGGAGGGTTGGGCTTGCATTGCCGCGCCTCGCCCCGCCAAATGGCGGGCTTTGGCAGGCTATGGACCGGCCCGTTTTGACAATTCTAGTCAGGTGATTATTCTGTTCTAGCGAAATTAAGAGAAACCTATCCTTTACATAGAATTTCTGAATGTACTGAGTCTAAGTGGCAGACTCACACACTTCAGAATTCTATGTGACAAACTTTTAAACTTTGTTGTTTGGCTTGGATGAATTTGGATTGTTTCCAATCCAAAAGTAATTCAGTTTGGAATATCCATAAATATACTAGATACTTATGGCCTATTTTAAGAACATTAATTATGTTTTAATAATATTTTCTATTATAGACGTGATTTACATGGTATAATTTTTTTCCCAAACTTTCTTTCAAAATTATAACAAACTTAAAACTTAAATTATATATATATTTAAAAGTTGATAAATATTTTATTTATTCACAAAATTTTACATATGATATATCAAATTAATCATAAGTTTCGAACAGACATTCATATTATATATAAAAAAATAAATAAATAATTTTATTTATTTTGTAATTAAAATTAAATTACCTATTAATATTATTTGAAAAGAATAAATTATTTAAACTAACTTAATTACAAAATAATTATCTGATATAAATTAAAAAATATCTATAATATAAGATGATAAGTGACTGTGTAACAAAATTTTATTTTTATTTTGCAGCATGTGACTTTGGAACATATATCTATAATATATGTTTCCGTTTGTCATATATTATGTATTTCCCAATCACACACGCACATTTAAATTAATTAATTTATTATTTGTTTAGCATGTTACTTTTGGCGCAATTTTCTTCGCTGGTGGACCACGGAATTAATTTATTATTTGTTTAGCATTTTACTTTGGGTCTGTTTAACATTTAAAGTTTTTTTTTTTTTTTTAATAAGTATATGTGGTTAAGATTTCTTAATCTTAATCGTCCCAAAATTCAGAGATCAATAAAAATAAATTTTCATAACCGTATACAAAAATAGGTTAGATTCGGTTCAGGCGTTTTTATTTTTCGATACGGTGCGATTTCAAGACTATCGGGACGAGACAACTCGCTTCGATTTAGTTTCATACGGAATGCTGGATTTTTTTAATGTTTCCATTTTTACGAATGACTATCTAGCTTTATTTAAATATTGATATGTCACTACAAAAAAAACTCTTACATTCCAACGGATATTCCTACGTATAAAAATCCGTTGGAAAAACGGCCATTGGAATAACAAATATCCAACGGAAAATCCTATGGAAATAAATTCCTACAGCTATTCCAACGGAAAAAATCCGTTGGAATTCCTCAACTATCCAACACTAATTCCAACATAAAATTAAGTTTGTTGGAATATTCATTGGAATTTCCAACGGAAATTTTTGCCGTTGGAATTTTTCGTTGGAATTGTAGTGTTTTTTTTGTAGTGTATTATTTTTTTAAATCCACAATTCAACAATACTTAACCATATAAAATTTTAATTCGAAATCAACTTTGGAAAACTTGAAGTAAATCAAAATTTTAGATAAGACTAAATTTGATGCAATTAAATCTGGATATTCGATATCCAAATATATAAAATATAGTTATTTTTTAGGTATTTCTTTATTTTTCAATACTATTTTAATCATAAGATGGAATAATTTTTTTTAAAAAAAAAAGTAGCAACAAACATAATATACACATACATTTTTCAATTAATTCATTTAAGTGCATATCTGAGGTGAAGTTTAATTGTTATTACTATATGTTATATTTTATGGAGTCATCGGATGATGGGACTTATGGAATCATCCACAATTATTCACAAATGATGTATTTACATGTGTCATACAATAAATGCACCTTGCACATGTGTCAGTACAACAAGTTATGGATTGTTTCATAAGAGAGCAATCCAGTGGCTCCATAGAAATTCTTATTAAAATATAGAATTAAAGTTGACATAAAATCTATGAACAAGACATATCTAATATATTAATTCGATTCGTAATTGGGGTTGGGGATTCATGAGAATTTTTATATTTTAATGTATATTTGACGATTATTAATAGTTTATTTTGATTTATGAACATAGTTTTTTCGGCCATATAACGAGATTTTATAATATAGTAAATTAAATATAAACTTGAAATAAACAATAGTTAGTCTAACATACAATAAATTTGCATTCTTTATATATGTGGGTAATGTTTTCTTTTGGGTAGTCTTTTTGCAAAATGTTTCGAAAAATGTTGTGTGTAATCCTAATTAAAATGGGCCTAGGAGCAAAGGCCCAAATTCTGTCCATAAGCAATTAGGTCCTCCAATCTTCAAGACCATCACCACCATGATGGACCACTGCATGATGTAACCCATCACAATCTCCATAATGTCTCATAAATTAATAAATAATTACCTGTGCTTGAAAAAAAGAAATATATATGCCAATGATTTTCAATTAATTAATTAATTCTTTTTTTTTCTCCTTATATTAATTATTACAAATATGTTCCTATTTCATACACAAGCACTTTGCAAAATTTGGGTGTGGAAGAGATTCTCTTTTGAGATGTTGAGCAGTAGAAAGATTCTACACTGGACCCCACTAATTTTGTGATTTGTTGCTTAATTATAAAGTGGCTGCTATTTTGTTCAAAATATATATATATATATATAAAATAAAAAAAATAAAGTGGCTGCCATATGTGATTTTCATCAAAAGGAAAGAAAGAAAAAAAAAAAAAAAAGAGATACTACGGTCCATTACGGGATCATTTCGTAAAGGTTTGTAATCGTTAGATCATCATGTAACCATCAGGGATTGTTGATCTAACGGTTACAAACCACGACAGAATGATTCCTTAACGAAACCATAGCATTTCCCTAAAAAAAGATCAAATTTTATGAACAGTTTTTGAGATTCTTAAATGGACATGTCTATTCCAAATTCAAAGGAAAAGGCAAGATAAAAAAATAAATAAATAAATAAATAGGGTTAACAGAAAATATAATAATAATTGTTATTTGTTACTATTGTAAATGGTGAGGTGATGATGATAAATAGGCTTTGGGCCCAGTTGACATGAAAGTGGAGTTGATCTGCTTCTCCCATAATGGACTTTGCTATGTTCCCTTTCATTGTTCCTATTCTTGGGCTCTGCATTTTGTAATTATTCTTTTGTTATTATTATCTACTATACACTTTTGTGAAATTATTGGGTGAGGCGATGTAACCGTCAAACGAGTCGACCCGTTATTTATTTTTTTCATAAAAAAATATATTTATGCTATCAAATGTCATAATTTTATTTGATTATATTATTTTATCGAGTATGACGTTTTGATTTAAAAATATGCATATTTGTTGAAAAAATATACTGGCTAACTTTTAAGTCTGCCTAGCATTAACCTCACTAATCCCTTTTAATATATACACTCTTATATACAAATTGTTGTGCATAAACAAAGTTGTTTGAGTTCTGATTCTAATATTTGGAATTATGTGGTAGATATCAAATTGCAGGTGGCCTCATTATTTAGTGAAATGACTTTTTGCAAAGCTTTGCATATCGTGGTTGGCTAAAAAAAATTAAAAATTGTAGCAATGAGTCAATAAGATAATTGCTCTTTAATTTCTTGGATTTGCTAACTATGTTGTTTAGGAATAAATTCTAGTTTGTTATAACGTTAAAAAAAAAATAATTTGTACCGATTTCATTGAAATTTCGTCATATTCTTGTAATGTAATAAGTAACATTCCTTTGTTGTGTAAGGAAAGTTTGCCAATTAGATAAAATTTATTAGGTTAAATTAAACGAAATGCTAACAATTATACATATATAGATTTGAATAGATATGGCCAATTGTCGGGCCGCGGCCTAGCCCGGCCCGGCCCGCCGGGTCGGCGGCCTCAATGTCATGACCCATGACCAGCCCGCTCTTTTTATATGGGCCGGTTCACTGCCCTCCAAAAAAAAGCAATTAGTGTCTCGCCGACCGACCCACGGTTCGGTCCGGCCCGGTCTGACCTGACAGGACCAAAAAAAGAAATATTTGAACCGGGATCGAACCGCGGCCCTACGAATCCGGTTCAACGAACTGGCCCTTATGGGGCCGGTTCGTGTCGGGCCAGGACCTGTTCCTGGACCGGTTCGGC
This sequence comes from Striga hermonthica, assembly GCA_902706635.1. Lineage (NCBI taxonomy): Eukaryota > Viridiplantae > Streptophyta > Magnoliopsida > Lamiales > Orobanchaceae > Striga > Striga hermonthica. The sequence continues at coordinate 798,811 of CACSLK010030875.1, read as the reverse complement.
CAGTGACATGCCTATATTTGAACAAGAAAACAGAATAAAAGAGAAAAGAAGAACAAATTAACCATGTCCAAAGCAGCCGTGGACATAGCATCATCAGTCACTAAGCTGAGTATCAAAGAGGAAAAAGTGGATGACAGCCACATGTAGGACATTTTATTATTATTATTATTGCACAATAAATAAAAATAAAATAATGAAATTTATTAATTATTAAAGAAAATCATAACTCACTATTTGGCAGTCAAAAAGGTTGTTTACCACTTCATGACGATGGGGATCACAAATAAAGTGTATCTCAAGTAATTTTGTGACCCGGCAATTAGTCTTATAAAAAATCAATAATTTTGTAAACAAAAATATTAACAAGCTGATCAAGAATATTCCTCCATAACTGTGGAGATATTATTCATGAACTTACGAGTTACGTACAAATTGCTATGAATTAATTAATATTTTTAAGGAAATGATACAGTCCCGTTACGGAACCATTCCGTCGGGATTTGTAGCTATTAGATCATCATGTAATCGTCATGAATAGTTGATCTAACAGTTACAAATTCTCTCTTTATTTTTTTATATTTTTATCGCTTTTTAATTTCACAAATCATGAATGTCCTCTTGTAATAAATTATTTACTAAATTTTATTTTTTTTTTCTTTTTCCAGTAATCACAAAAATTCAGGTCACCTCTAGTCGTGAATACTGTCTCATCATGAGCCTAAGCCTTTTCGTGAGGCGAGTGCTGATACATTGTGTCAACAAGCTATGACTGAGAATTGCAGGCGTTGGATAGACTCATATTTAGGATTTGGTGGATTTATCTACTGGCAAGACTCTTAACGGATGTAAATGGGTTTATAAGATTAAGACAAATTCAGATAGATCCATTCAACGTTACAAAGCTCGTCCAGTTGCTAAGGGTTACTCACATGAGTATGACATAGATTACGAAGAGACCTTTGCACATGTTGCTTGTCATACTACTGTTCGATGTTTACTTGCAGTTGTTGTTGTTCGTCTATGGTCTCTTCTACAGTTAGATGTCATGAATATATTCTTGCATGGTGCCTTATCTGAGGAGGTTTACATGACTCCTCCTCTAGGGTCCTTGTCATCTGGAAAGGTTTGTCATCTACGTCAAACTTTGTATGGTTTGAAACAAGCGTCTCGTGTCTGGTATGTCACGTTCACTTTTGCATTGTTTCAGTTTTAGTTTCACTACGAGTGTCACGATTCCGCTGTGTTTCTTCGGCGCTCCTCATCTGGGATCATCATTTTGCTGCTCTATTTTGATGTTATGATCATCACGAGAGATTATGTTACCGATATTGTCGATTTACATAACTATCTTCGTCAACGTTTTGAGATGAAGAGTTTGGGCCATATTCGCTATTTTTTGGGTCTTTAGATCTCTGATTGCTCTGTTGGCTTCTATTTGTTTCAAGTCAAGTATGCCTCTGATCTTCTTGCTCGGGCCGGTCTCACTCATTGTCAGACAACTTCCACACCTCTTGATTATTATGTTCATCTTACTCCAGTTGACGACTCTCTTCTTGAGGATCCTACATTTTATCGTCAGCTTGTTGGGAATTTGATATATTTGACTATCACTCGACCTGATATAGGTCATGATGTTTATTGTGAGTCAGTTTACGGCTGCTCCGAGAACCACACATAACTCTGTTGTATTGCACATCTTTCGCTATGTGAATGACACTCTTGCATGGTTTACACTTCTCGGCTCGTTCTTCCTCGACACTAAGCGGCTATTTTTTGCCCTGGTGGATTTCTCTATCATTTACTAAAAGTATGGAATCTTGGGTTTCTAATTGGTCAAATGCTGGTCAATCCGAAATTTTTTTGAATGATATTCAAGAAAAAAGTCTTTGAGAGATCTATTAGACCGTGTGGACTGAAAGAGACCTGCATGGACTGGTGACAAAGAGAATGAAAAGCAGAAGAGTTGTCCAATGAAATACGGAAAGCACAGAAAAGCGGTTGCAAAAGAACATCTTGTAAAACTTCTGATGCATATTGGGCTGGAGATCCTATTGATCGTCGTTCTATTACTGGGTACTACTTCTTTCTGGGTGATTCACTCTTCTCTTGGTGTAGTATGAAGCAAACATTAGTTTTCAGATCGAGTGCTGAGTTTGAGTATCGTGCTCTTACTGATTCCATCTCAGAGCTATTATGACTGCGTCGACTACTTGTTGATTTTGGTGCACCTCAGTCGTCGTCTACTGTTCTACATTGTGATAGTCAGAGTACTATTAAAATGTCTCATGATGATACCTTTCACGAGCGCACCAAGCATATTTAGATTAACTGTCACTTCATTCGACAATATGTCGCCAATGGGACTATGCAACTTGTTCCAGTCTCCTCTACACATCAAACAGCGGATGTCTTCATGAAGTCCCTTCTTCCCGGTCGCTTTTGTTTACTTTTTAGCAAACTCAAGTTGATCTCCACTATACCATCTTGAGTTTGAGGGGGGAGGGGAGAGGGGGGAGGAGTATTAGTTATAATTGTCGTATTATGTATTATAGAGTTAGGTTTTTAGGCCCAGCCGAATGGAGGCCCATCTTATTTCATATCCATGTGTTAATACAAGAAATCATATATTTTCTAACTTCTTATCAAAAGCAACAGATGAATGAAAGTACAATTTAACGAGTTCTTAAAAAAAAAAACCTCTCACTTGCGAGTCTCTCATAAGCTCAAGCCTAGAACAGGCTGGGTAGAGATAGAGGCCTAAGCTGGAGATGGTCCGGCTCTGCGGTCCCACGTAGATGAAGCACACCATAAGAGGGTGGATATAAATGTACCATAGAGATTCCATTTCAAAGGAGTGGCCCACTAGATATATAAGTTAGACCATAAATTTACTATATAATCAACGTGTGACAACTCACATGTGATACTGCAACACCTTTCATTGAGAAGAATTGACCACAACGTAATAAAAAAAATGATAAAAGAGTTCTTGCAAGAAATAACAAAAATAAAATAATCCAAATTATATTCAAGGGTACGAAGAAAAATCACTGAAAAATAAACGGCGGGTGATAAGGAAAATAAATAAAGAAATTAACTAAGTTTTCATATTCGTCCTGCAAATATTTTTCCGCAATATATAAGTAGTCCACAAACTTATACTAAAAACATTTATCCAAGAATCGAAATTACGAAATTCAATAAAAATTACAAACTTATTCACAAGCTTTACCATGAAAACACAAGGAAAAAAATACAATTATTTTCTTTCCTTTCCCAACACTTTTTTTTTTCGTTTTTTTTTTTCATGAACTAAAATTACAATATCGACTTACATAGATATTCAATCATCACTAATTAAAACTATAAAAATAAATAATTATAATTAATATTATCTTTATTATCATTTTTTTTTTACTGACTGAAAACAAATAAATTCATCTAATTAATTAGAAATTCATGATTTCTGAGGGCACCCACTTGGACAAGCTTGGGCACGAGGTTGTTGCTCAGGTGCAGCGCCACCAGGCTCTCCAAGCCGCCGACCCACGCGCCGCCGATGTACAGCGCGGGTGCTGCGCACGCGCCGTCGCCGGAGGCCTCCGGCGGCTCCCCGAGCGCTGCGATCTCGTCCTCCTCGAGCTCGATGACGGTGGGGTGGACGCCGACGGTGGCGAGGAGGCGTTTCATGACGTGGCACATGCAGCAGGCGGCGCGGCTGAAGATGACGACGGGGTTCTCGGAGACAAGGCGGCGGATTCGCATCTCTGTGGACTCGGAGATGTCCAGGGAGAGGGGGGAGACGGTGCTCGGTGTCAGCTCGAGGCGAACGCCGGCTTCCGCCGCTGCGCTGTAACGGTGGAGGTCCTGCATATCGCCGCCGGTGGGAATTTTTTATTTTTATTTTATTTTGGTGGCAGGGAAGCTGGAGATTTTATTGGGTCTCTCGTCTTTGTGGAAGCGTTAAATGAGAAATTTTGGGTACGTGGAGGAGAGATAAATAAATGTGGGGTTACTATGTAATATGAGACAACAACTGGGGGCGGGTAGTTATTATTTTATTTTGTTTTATTTTAAATTGGAAAATATTACAGTATTTGACCGATGATAAATTAATTACTCAAACTTTTGTACTTGTAAACTAAAAGCAAATTAAAACTAATATAACTCATAAATAATTACTCAGTGTATTTAAAGTGTCACTATTCATATAATAAAAATCATTGTACCTTGTTAAAAATATTTGTCAAAAACTGCAAGTTTGGTGCCTTGACTTTATTTATTTTTGTGAATACTTTATTCGAAAACTGCAAGTTTTGTGTCGAAAATCATTGTATTCGTTATTTGATTAAAATCACCGTTGCCATTGTTTATTCATGATGTTTTACGCCAACACTTATGGGTGACTGAGCATAAGTTATTTTGATTTTGATTAGATTTGTTGAATAATCGGAGTTAATTTTGAAAATGTTGACTCTGTTAGGTTTGAGTAGGATTTGAGTTCGTATAATTATAATATTTAAAATATAATTATGAAAGTTGATTAGATGTAAATGTATGAGAGATACGATTCGAAGTGGTGGGTAGTTAGTAATATAGTTGAATGAATATTGAATTAAAGTTGATTTGATATGTGAAAATCATTAATTTGTATGATTTATATTGATAATAATATTGACTAGGTTAAATTTGATTTAGATATTGAGTTAAAAAAAAATTATTTAGTCAAAATTGAACACACATAAGATCTTGCTAGTGCCCCCTCTAATTTTGCCTTTGTTTTTGTGTGTAAAACTACACTAGTACAATACACGTGTACAACACGGGTGTTGAATTAAGAAATATATGTGTTGATAAACGGATTTGATCAACTTATTTATATTTATATTTATTAGATTAATAGCGTGATGAGACGATTTTATTGAACAACTGAGAATTATCTAGGAAGATATCAAGTCGGTATTTCGCGGACTTGAGGTCGGTTTTTCTTGTACAATAATGCTAAAATTGGCAATCGCCGGGGTGATTAATGCAGAATTTATGTGTCCGGAAAAAGATCCTCGTATTGCCTTTATTGCTGCTATTTATAGTAACTGGGGGCTCATCTTTTGAGGAGATTCGGCGGCATTTAATGAGGAATGACATCTGCGCAGCTTTTTCTGTCTGTGGGGCCCCCTCGCGCAATGATGTCTCCACATGGGCTCTGAACAGTCGATGGTACCCGCATTAAATGCTGCTTGTCCGCTCCGACGTCGGCCTGCACCCGAGGTTGCCTCGTGTAGGAGGTCGGCTTCCAGACAAGGTCGGCTTCCTAAATGAGGTCGGCCACCACAGGTCGGGCTACGTTTTCTCGGCACCTTTGGGCGTACCCCCTTCACTTTCTCGCCGTCCACGTGTCAGTCATCCAACGCTAAAGCAGATTTTTAGGTCAACAATATGATAACGAGAAAAGCCGAGCCGAGCTCGAGCTCTCTCTAATTCTGCGACTTAAGATCTTGCTAGTGCCCCCTCTAATTCTGCCACTTAAGTTGATCAATACGTTTTGAATAAGGCTGTAAACGAGCCGAGCCGAGCTCGGTTCGTTAAGTAAACGAGCCAAAAATCGAGCTCGAGCTCGGCTCGCTAAGGCCGTCGGCCTCGAGTTTTAACGAGTCAAACTATAAAAAAATTATATAAATTTCACTTTTCGAGCCTTAACGAGCCGAACCGAGCTCGACTCGTTAACCAAATGAGCTTTAAATGAGCTCGAGCTCGGCTCGTCAAGGCATCAAACTCGAGCCGAACCGAACCTTAACGAGTCGAGCTCGAGCCGAGCCGAGCCGAGCCAGACTCGTTTAATTTAACAACAGTAGTTTTGAATCAATATATAAGGAGACATTGTTAATTAGCCCTCAAAATCAAATTGATTAATAGTAGTACCATATAGTATAAATTTGCAAACTACGACGTCACTCCAAATTCCGAGGACCAATAATAAGCTAGGTGTTGAAAATTACAGAAAACAATGTGCCAACTACCATACTTTTGGCGGACGTTAGTAGAAGACTACGTAGTCTCTAATTTAACTAAATTTAACCATTTAGGTGGTTGACCTCGCCGGCCTCACTACATCTCAGTTTATAGAAAAAATTGCAATTTTCTTTTGGTGGGTAAATTAACAAAGATATTAGTATAAATTTGTTTCTTGGAGTTGGGTTGGGATTGACTTTTCTTTACAATGATCAAAATAAATATAATATATTGATTAAAGACAATTAATAGTTTAAATTTTAAAATATGAAAGATGATAGATTGTGAAACATGTAATTGAACTCAATTGTGAAGTGATTAATAACTTTTATTTAATTAAAAAGATATTTGATAAGACCATAAAAGAAAAATAAGTGTATTCGTTTCGGATTTGAGTAACATTCAAAAAAATTTAAGATTTAGGCTATGTTTGGTAAACTAATAAGCTAGCTTATAGTTTATTTGATTAGCTTATAAGATCCCTGTATTTAAATAAACTCTGTTTGGTAGGACGAACTTATTTAAAAAGCTCGAGCTTATTTGATAAGGTTCTTTAGGTAGCTTTTCAAATAAGCTAGTTGATTTTTTTTATTCCAGCTAGCTTATCAGCTAATTTTATCAAACACTTTTATCATATAAGCTAGCTTTTCAGCTATAAGTTATAAGCTATAAGCTATAAGTTCGAAAGTTGTTGATAAGCTATAAGCTAGCTTATCAACTATCAGTTAACTTATCAGCTAGTTTTACCAAACATACCCTTAAAGATTTTTTTTGAGATTTTCAGATTTTGGAGGAATCCTGTGAAATACCAAGTTTAGATATGAGATTTGTAGTGGGATTTTGTATATGTTTTTTTCTTTAGAAATACCATCAAATCTTAAAAAGTCCTTATAAATCCTAGTTTCAAATAAGTTAAATACCCCAGGATTTTGTAAGACTTTTTAAAATTCTAATTGGATACCTCGAGACTTTTAAAAGTCTTGAGAAGTCTAAATTAAATACACCCAAATTTTTAAAGTCCTAAAAAGTTTTTAAAAGTCTTTATAAAACCCAATTAAATACACCCCTTTAAAAGAGATTGAGTGTTCTTGTTCTTAAAAAAAATCATACGCAATCATACATTTGAGATTTTTTTTCTAATTAATAAGTAATACCAAAACAAGCTTATAATCAAGTGATACACTATGCACTTCATGAAATGTCTTATTGCTTTTAGATTGGCTTCAAGGCCTGTATAGCGTCGTGAGGGCTGATGAAGACTGTGTATTGAATGATTCGAGTTGTGATACCCGTACTGGCGGATGTCGGTTAAACACAAGATATTGGAATCGAACGCGAGCGGTTATTGATATCTTATTACTTAAGCCTACTCAAAAGATGAATAAATGAGTTTTAAAGAAAGAAAAACTCCATAGAATTGCAACTATGGTACTAGGAATCACAAATTAACAAAGCGAACTAGACGATATAGGAAATTTACAAACGAGTCCCTGAAGACTCGAGGCTTCAAGCGGATGAAGCCTTAGTTGGGTCTCGACGTGTGTCGCGGCGCAAGCGGGGCCGGACAACCTGTTCCTGGGTCGTGACGGGTGTCGCGGTGCGAGTGGAGGGTGCAACGGCCTACGTGCATGTTCGTCATCCTTGTGCGCTTGAGCAGGATTGAACTATCTTTCTAATACAAGCACGACGGGCCCTGCTATAAGCTTCTCATCATATTGCAGCACGTACATTAGGCATCTTAGCAAGTTTATTCATCTTAGCGTGTTCTTGAATATTCGTCCTGCATTCTCATCATTTCCATCCCTTTCAAACAAGTCCTTGTCCTCAAGGATAAAATTTGAGAACTGATTGGGAATATCACGCACGCTCTTCCAAGTTGTTTCCTCCTCTGACAACTTCTCCCACTCAATCAAAACCTCCTAACGGAAGCGTCTGACCCTCTTCACTCTTCGATAGTCTAATGCCTGGCTAGGCCGCATAATGGGTTGTTTCTCTCGACCCATCGCCGTTAACCGAGTCCAGGCTTCATGGGCATCACCTATGCTCTTCTTTAATTGGAAACAAGGCTCTTCTTTAATTGAAAAACATGGATGACTGGATGGATTTGAGATTCCGGCGACAAATCAAGCCTATACGCTACCTTGCCCAAGCATTCCATGACTTGATAAGGCCTATAAAAATGACTACCGAACTTATACCAGGCTTTTTGCATAACCGTCTATTGGCGATACCAACGTAACGTCAAGTAAACCAATCATCCAACTCAAATTGCTCTTGTTGTCTCCCCTCGTCACAATGTGCTTTCATGAAATTTACCAACCCGTATATGTTTTTAAATTCTTGGATCATCAAGTCTCGTTCTATTAGTTTTCGGTCAACCTCATCACTTAGATATTTTTCAGCGAGTAGCTAGCAAGAACGATAACCGACCGACCATAAACTAACCCAAAAGGTGTGAACTTAATTGATTCATGAAAGGTCATGTTGTACCAAATTCAACCCACGGTATAAATTTCTCCATTTTTTTAGAAAACGGATGAACATAACATCCTGAGGTACTGTTCCAGAGTACGAGTAGTTACCTCAATTTGGTCATTCGTATGATGGTGGTAAGTCGAGGTAATTGCCAACTCGGTCCCGTGTATTTTGAAAAAATCTTTCCAAAATTTACTCTTAAAGATCTTGTCCCGGTCTGACACAAACCAACACTTTTTTTAACTCAGTTTTAACTCGATCTCTATATCCTTAATA
>CACSLK010030875.1:768328-779695 GCA_902706635.1 Striga hermonthica | reverse complement strand
CGGATCCACAGAAGAATCGACTAATCCAAAATCGAGCCGGGTACATAATGTTGTTAATATTACACTCTTTCAAAATTAAATTTTTTTAATAAATATATATATATATATACAAAAATTATTCATCACTAAAAGATAATATTTTATTATATATTTTTAATCAATATATATGTATATATAAATTAATCACTATAAGATAATATTTTAAAGAAAAGCATGAAATTCCATATAATCAGCATATATTTTCGTTAAATAAAATTACGAATAGGTCGGTCTATCCAACTGAAAGCTAATTCAGCGCATACGAAAATTTGTGTGTAAATAATAACTATATTCAAAGGTTAGCAAAATTTTCATGTTTATATAATTATTATACTTGTAAAAATAATATAAATAAAAAGTTAATTTAGATGTTACTATTATGGTTTTAAATGGTTCTTTCAATAGTACTTAAATGGTTTTTCAAGAGTATTATTTTTTTATTATTATTATTATTATTATTATTATTATTATTATTATTATTATTATTATTATGCGTTAAATTAAAAGGATGTGAAAAGAATAATGGGTAGAGAGGTTGTGGGAAGTGGGGCCCACCACCCCCTCATTTTCTCAAAGAAAGTCTTGCGAGCATTGAAAGGGAGCCGTTGTTGGTGCTAAATTTGGTGCCTGCCACGTCGGAATTGCTTTTTTTTTTTCACTTTAATTTTTTTCTTTTATTGGTAATGAAAACCTCATTAATTGCGTCACACAAAATTAAATACAATAAGTTGGGTCCAAGACACCAAAAACTATGAGCGTGGGGTCCTTGAAAAAGAAGATTCCACCCGTCGAACCTCTTATTCCACCCGTCACATACTAGTACAATTACCCGTGTACTACACTGGTTCTTGTCACTGTTCTAAAAATCGGCCTAGGCGGCTATTTAGGCGGCACTTAGGCGCTAGACGGTATCCGGGTGCCTCCAATTTACACATATCGTCAGCAAAAATCGGTCAGGCAACTAGGCGGCGCCTAGGCGGGCCTAGACGCTCATAGGCTGACTTGACGGGCTTAGCAGCCAGGCGGTTAAGCGGCACAGGCGGGCTCGGCGACAATTTTTCAATTTTTTTATTTTTTTTAAATTTTAATTACATTATTTTGTTCTCATATTTTCTTTAAAATATATTATTTTATTATTTAGACTTAGATGTGTCTATTTATTATAAGTTGAGATAGTTTTATTTTGTAGGTAGTTAAAATAAATAAAAAATAAGGTATTTAATATTAATTTCTCGCCTAGGCGCTAGGCGCTGGTCGAGCGCCTAGCGACTTTTAAAACTGGTTGTTAAAAAAATATTTTTAAAATAAAATTTAATGACAACAATAATTGTTTAAAAATAAATATATGCATTTATTAAGTTAATTTGAGGTTTTCATGGAAACTAATTAGCCGATTGAAAGCTTCCAAAACAAATCAAGGTTAAACTAGTCAATCAATACCATTATCAAATGTTCCAGTACAAATTAAAGGTTATATTAGTCCAACTATTTATGAAATTACCAAGTTCATTTTTCGTTATTTTTTGAATGTCTGAACCTAAAATTATTGATTTAGAATAATATTATTTATTATCCAAACCAAACTACGAAGCATGTTTTTTCGCCAAGTAGGATTCCGAAGCATGCGAGACTGCCAGTTACACTCACGCATTCTGAAAGAGGCTGCCACTTAGGCTCAACGCATTTTGCAATTATATATATGGTGGATACTATCTACCAATAAAAAAAATTAATATCACTGATATAGTGAAATCTACCTACTTAACTTAAAATTCCACTCAAAATTAACTTAGGATTTGATCATGTGCATTTGCAGAGTTATAAATAGAGTATTACAAATTATGTGTATGAATATAATATTAAAATTAAAAGTTATATATTGATATTATATTTTATACATAGATTATAATAAATTATATTTATGTAACTTTTGTAATTTTGATTGATCATGACTAATTACTTAGCTAAAAAATATTAAATTTATTATAAAATTGCATATGTGATTTTAAGAAATTTTACTATGACATTAAACAAACTAATTTATTTAAAAAGTAATCGCTTAATTAGATAAAAAAAAGTATAATATTGATTTTAGAATAAATAACTTGAACAAAAAAATTGTACAATAAAATTTTTTATGTTTATGTATATTTCATATAACATTTAGTGTAAAATATAATTATTAATTTTAATAATAACTATTATATGATAAAATAAAAAATAATTATTACTCAATTAATACAAAATGTAACATTTTGTCTTAAATAACCCAAAAAAGTGCAAAAAATATTTTATATCTATAATGTGATAGGGTGAATTAATAATATTAATATTGAATTGTAACGATTCTTGTACTAGGAAAGTGACATGTTGGTAAAATTTATTAGGTTTTATTTATGATGTTTTATTTAATGACTAGTATTAGACCTTGTGCATTTGCACTAGTGTAATAAAATATTGTGAGTTATTTGTATGATATAATAATTAATTATTTTTTTTAACCTTTTTGCTGGCCAAATGTACAATTAAAGGAGTTGGAGTATTTATTTTTTTTTAAATTACGTTTATCTGATTGGATGTAATTTTTTTGGTACGTCTTTTTCTGTGAATAATATACGGTCAACATATTATATGGTCAACTGTCATTAATCAAAAGTTTAAAATAAAATTTGTAATTTTGAAGTGATTAGTGTTGATTATTTAATAATTAAATGAAAGATTTAATACATCAAAAGTAACAGTTTTTTAAGGGAAAATGGTTAAATTGCCACATAGGTAAAATTAAATAGATTTTATTAAATGCTATTAGCTAGTAATTATATATATATATATTAGCTAGCAATTATAATATATATATATATATATTATTTTTTTTATAATGAACTCTAATTGACTAATAAAGTCAATCAAAATCAAAATAATTTATAACCAACACCTCGTGAGTTTTCAAATTTTCAATCCACAAGTAGTGAAACTTTCAATCAAAGTGATGACTTTTGTGTATGCATATTTGATATTATTACCATGCAAGAATCCAAGTTTGAGTAGAAAGAGTGGCATCACCCTTTTGACGCAAATATATGGAACAGCCACATGCATATGCTTGTTGTCACAATAATGAACAACCATTACTTGATTTTGCTTAGATCCACAAAATTTTCCCATACTTTCCGCAATCTTTTTTGACTTTTAAAAGGGACCAATATTTGTAGTTCCTTGAGGAAAATATCAAAGGCATCTCCTCGCCGGTGACTAGGACTGTAAACGACCCGAGCCGAGCTCGAGCTCAACGAGCTCGAGCTTAAGGTGTTTGAGCTCGAGCTCGAGCTCTTAAAGAGTCGAGCTTCATTAGCTTAGATCCACAAAATTTTCCCATACTTTCCGCAATCTTTTTTGACTTGGAGCTCGAGCTCGGCTCGTTAAGACATCGAGCTCGAGCCTTAACGAGCTGATCTTGAGCTTTAACGAGCCGAACTATAAAAAATTACATAAATTTCACTTTTCGAGCCTTAACGAGCCTTATTCGACTCGTTAACCAATCGAGTTTTAAATGAGCTCGAGCTCGGTTCGTTAAGGTTTCTAACTCAAGCCGAACCGAGCCTTAACGAGCCGAGTCGAGCCAGACTCGTTTAATTTAACAACACTACCGGTGACTAAGGTTATATTTGGTAAAATCATCTGTTAATCTAGCTTATAGTTTATCAGTAATTTTTGAGTTTATAGCTTATAGCTTACGACTTATATCTAAAAACTAGTTTATTATATGATAAAAGTGTTTGATAAAATTAATTGATAAATTAGCTGAAATAAAAATTTTAATGAGCTTATTTGAAATGCTACCAAAAAAACTTATGAGATAAATTCAAACTTTTTGAAAAGGCTTGTCTTATCAAACGAAGATTATTTACATACATGAAGCTTATACCAAACATAGTTAAGAATTTGGGTATGGAGTAAAAGCGGCCCTCAATATTAGAGTGCATAAAAGTAGTTGTTAGAAAATATTGATTTTCAGTATAATCTAATTATGAACAATATATATATTATTATCCAATTATATTGACTATTCAATTATATATACACTTATTTATGTAAAATTCAAATAAATGTAAAAGATGACCCCATTTGGTAGATAGTGGATTGAAGATAAATTAGCGGATTGGACTTAATTGAGAGGTTTGACATGTCAAATCCGTTATATTGAACATGTTTGGTAAATAACTTATTTGATAATTTTTTTGAGCCCAAAACTCTAATTTAGAAAAAGCTTATTAGAGCAGCGTTTTGGGGATAGAGATTTCACAAAAAAAAAAAACTCATTTACTTGAAACTTTTTAATTTGTATTATTTATTTTACAATCTACATTGGTTTATGGTGCTAGTAAATAATAATATGTCATCTATATGATTAAATTATCTAGAAAAATGTAAATTTTATAACTTCTTCATCAAGTGTTAGTAAATTTTTAAAAAATAATATATTTATAAATTGTCAACTAAAGAATATCAAATGTTTTAATATATTATTATTAAAATAATACACCCTAAATAATAAAATGTCCTTATTGGTCATTTTGCAATGTCAAACAGCTATAAGCTTTCAGCAATATACCATACACTTATTTAAACACCGCTAGTGCAATCTGTTGGTCAAATCAGCTAATATAATCTGCTGATACAATCCGCTATCTGCTATTCGCTGATCGCCAAACAAGGCCTATATACTACCTAATTGATAAAAAAATTTGTTGAGTGTATATCCAACCATTTAGTTCTGTAATTTTTAAAATTGTCAAATTTCATAATAATTTTCTATTGGATTTTCGAATATTGACAGGATAAAATTTCAACGAAAAATTATATTACAATGAAAATTCCTACTATTGATAGTCGTTTAAAATCATCAAATTTTAAATAAAATTCCATTGAAAAACCCATCTTAACATAATATTTCTATTGAAATTTTCTTATTAATAATTCTAACGAATGCTATAACATTAAAACATTCGTTGAATTTTCGTTAAAATATATTATCGTTTTTGTCGGAATATGACATTTAACCAAATATATTTCTCATTTCTTAACTTATGTCAAACATTATAATTTATTTTACACGTCAACTCAATTGACACGTCTCTATTTATGATGTGATCAATGATAATACTTTTGTCAATAGGTTAAAATCAGAAAGCCTTTGGAACGTTAATAGTTTAATTGATAGCCATAGGATTTAAAAGAAGTAATAATAAAATAAAATAAGAAAATCATTATTATATCTAATTACAGAGATTCATTGTGGACCGAAATTTTTGACACCCCATGCAATGCAGGCCAAGTCACGTCTCCACGTCATATCATTATTTCCATCATTCATTACGTCATCGTTCATCAAACTAAAATTATTCATCTTGTTATATTATTTTTTCTTTAAATTACCTTTTTTTTATATATATATTTTTTGAATGAAATGATCTAAAATGTAGCCAATTTACACCGACGCTCGACTCGTACTAAAACATGCCAATTTCAATTTTACCAAGTTTCAGCTAGAAATGGCCACGGTTGGCCCGGCCCGTGAACCGGCCTGCCCTAGCCGATTTTTGAATCGGCCCGAAACTCTATAACGACCAATTACGGGTCGTGTTGTACTCCTATCTAACCCGCGCGGGTCGGGCCAGTGCACTGGCTGTGCACGAGTTTTCAGACAGGTCACAAATATAATTTTTTTTTAAAATAAAAAAAATTTGAACTATCGAGCCTGCTAGGGGCCTATCATTTGATGCCCGCCAACCCTACGGGCTGGGCCATGAACCGGTCCGGGCTTTAGCCACCTCTAGTTTCAGCTATTGAATTCCAAACGATCAATGCAATAAAATTGTTATTCAAATGGATATTCTAGGTAAATATTTTATTAATAATTCCCTTGGTATTTTAATGCTATTAACTTTTTTTTTAATGCGAAAAGTTTAAAAGATGGAATGTGGATTCAAAGTAATTCTTTGGAATCATTCAATATAAATTTTTTAAATTTAAGGACATGGATGAGTTTTTCCAACTAATGAACTAAATTAAAAAATCTCACTCAAAATTGATCCAACCAGCTTCTTCAAAATTAACTCTAATAATTAACAAAAAAATAAAAAAATATATAAAAATCAATCAAAACTCAAATTGATTTATATACGCAAGAACACTCTAATAAGGCTCGGAACATGACCAATACCTATTTCGAGGAGTAAGTTTATTTGTAACAATTATTACAATTAGTATATGTTAAAATTAAGATTTGTACTGCAATTTGATCATTTTCTAAAAGAAATCATCACATTAAAACATATAGTGACGATTGAATTATCATTCCATGGCTATTGGCCATAAATAAAACCTCGATGTGATTATACTTTCAACTAAATGTTTTAAAATATAATAAATAATCTTTTTACTTTAATAATTTTAAATTAGGCAAGCGTTTTATAATTCCAAGAATCCATGTATAAAAATCAAGATTTACATGAATTATTTTAAATCACTAATACTTAACTTTGTAGGGTGTATTCGTTTGGAATTCTTAAAGAGTTTTTAGGACTTTAGAGATTATAATGTATTTAATTTAGACTTTTTTCAAGATTTTTGAAAGTTTTGAGGTATATTTATTTGAAACTTTAAAAAGTTCGGAAAATCCTGATGTATTTAACTTATTTGAAAATTAGGATTTGTTAACACTTTTTAAGATTTGATGAGATTTAAAAGAAAAACCATGTATGAAATCCTACTCCAAATTCCATGGTAACTTTTTAATTCGTATTATTTACAAGTTTTTCATAATCGGAATAGAAATGACGATAAAACCGGTTGGACCAGAAATCAACTGGTTAATCAGTTCAGTTCACTGGAATGAGCCAGATGTTGGCGTACAGGCCAACAACCTTGGACTAGTCCATATTTTTTTTAAGAAAATATTAATATATTTAAACTTATTTTTTATATAAATTAAAAATATATATTTAAAATACAATGGATATGCATTAGTTAATTTTATTGATCAGTTTAAATATTTGAAAATATTTTAAACTATCTAAATGTCTAATTAATAATGTTATAAATATATGCATTTTATCACATGAAATATTAAATATATTTAAAAATATTAAGAAATTAATACTCATTTTTTCAAATGTGTTGAATAGAGCGGGTGTTTTTTTTTTTAGGGTTAATTGCTATTTAAACCTTTATTTTTTCGCGTTTGGCAATTTAATCCAAACTTTTGGATAATTGCAATATAATCCTGACTTTGACTTACTTTGCAAAACAAACTTAATTTTGTCGGATATTCAAAAGATGTCAGCGTGTCCGGCTGCTTATCTCCATGTTAATCTAGGGTACATTTTCAAAATTTTAATTGAGGTGGATTTTTTAATTTTTTTCCTAACTTATTAATTCCACATATGAGTCATGTCATCGCCACACAAATTTTCAGTCACAAAAGTTCGCCACTCATCAAACTGAAAATCCAACGTGAATATAAGCAGCCGAACACGTTGACATTTTTTGAATCTACGACATAAATTAAGCTCGTTATGCAAAAGTAAGTCAAAGTCAGGATTATATTGCATTTATCTAAAAGTTTGGATTAAATTGTCAAACGCGAAAAGGTAAAGGTTTAAATAGCAATTAACCCTTTTCTTTAATACCTAAATTTATTGAAAGTGAACTTTGTTATGTCATCAAATGCAATGAGCACCATCATATGTGGAATAACTTTTGGTGGTTAAATGACGAATATGTCCTCTGGTCGTCACATTCCATTGTTTTCGTGTACCACAATGCTTTCTTTGCAACCAACCGTGCAAGTATTTTGTGGTGTAATGTGGTTTATGATTCTTATTCCTTGTTTTTTATGAATCTTTGACTAAGTGAATCTGATTCATACAAAATAGGACACTCGATGCCATCAGATTTCTGAAGTCTCTTTATTTGACAGCTTGACTCGTTAATGTTGATAAACAAGCTGAGTTCGAACTCGATTACAAGCTCGTTAACGGCTCGAGTTCGATTTGGCTCGGTTACACTTTGTTACTACTCGTGTAGGCCACTCATAATCACCTACCCTATTAATATTAGATGTCCACTCAATAATAGATGATAAAAGTAAGTAATCATGGTAGAGTATTTTGACGCATGAACAAAAGTTTTACTAAAATCATGGATAAAAGCCCAACCAAGAAGTGGGCTTCAGTTTTTACTAATCGTGTCTGTTAAAACTTTGTGAAAGAAATTAGGGTAATAGGCCCAAATCTAAGAGTAGGTTCACACGTATATGAAGAAGCCTACAAGACCAAAACGAAGTGTGTAGCATTTTTAGTCGTAAGCCCATTGTGTCGACCCAATCGGCCAGACTATACTTTCCTTATATAGGGCCTACGTATAGGCCTGCAAAATGAAGAGCAAGCAAATTTTGGCTTAACCCAACTTCTTAGCTTGGCCCAGTTACCTCAGTATTCACTTTTGCTAGAGTTGACACAATCCATTGAAACCTACATATATGTCAAAAGCAATGTCCTTATTCCACACTAATCTCATGTTTAGTAAAAATAATTGATAGTTGTAAGCTAACTTTTATTAGGCTATGTTTGATAGAAAAATAAGTTAGTATATAGTTTATTTGACTAAGTTATAAGTTTTATATATTTAAATAAGTTTCGTTTGGTAGGACGAACACTTTTGAAAATCCCGAGCTTATCTCATAAGTTTTTTTTTTCAGCAACTTTTCAAATAAGTTTATTGAAATTTTTATTTCAGCTAGTTTATCAGTTAATATTACCAAACACTTCCATCATATAATCTAGGTTTTCAGCTATAAGTCATAAGCTATAAGTTGTAAAAACTAGTCCAACCAAACAAAATTTATTTGAATACAGAAAGCTCACAAACTAATTAAATAAGCTATAAACTAATTTATTTTGGTTACCAATCAAGCCTAACTACACAGTTATCCATTTAAAAAAGTCTGAATTATATAGAATATGCCCTTATTCAATATTTATGGCATTAATATAAACACGTAGTCCAACATAAAATGTAACATGTTCTTTGTTATTGCTCCATTATATGCCTAATATCTATTGGCCGTGTTGCATGCATATATTCCAAAAGGAGAATGATTTGTTTTAGGTATTTAGTCGATACATCATACAATAATGTTCACCTACCTACGGTGAACACATGTTAATATGTCCACCACTTATGTGGCATGCACACATTAGTGATGTTAACATGTTCAAAAAAATACATTACTAATGTGTGCATGCCACATAAGCGGTGGACATATTAAAATGCGACCACCGTTGGTAGGAGAACATTACTCTTAGTCGATATTCAACATTACGAATTTCAAAGAATATAAGGAATATTCCATTGTCATGCCTTGGCTGCCAATTAGCCGAGTCAAGCCGAGCCGAGTCGAACATTGGCCTTATCGAGCAGGATTGAGTTTTTTTAACTGCTCGAGCTCAACTCGATAAAAAATTACAATAACTCGAGCTCGATATCAAAATGCTCGAGCTCGACTCGAGTTCAGCTTGAAAAATTTTAAGTGAAAATGTAAAATTATCATTAAGCACCAATTGCTAATATATATAACAATGGGTATTTTAGTAATTTATCGCTTGACAAGGCAAAATATTGGCTCGAGCTCGACTCGAGTTCGGTCAAACTCGAGTTCGAGTCAAACTTTGGCTCGAGCGCCACGAGCCGCTCGAATCGTTTGCAGCCCTCCAAATCATTGATTTTTTTTTCATTAATGCAGAAAAAAACAAAGCTATTTATTTTTTTTATTATTATTTTTTTAAATTGTACTAATTATCTCACTCTATGCCATAAAGCTAGCTTGTATAAGTGATTCTTTGTGGAATATATGGACCATAAAAATATATACTTTGTCATGATGCTTTATTAATAAATATTTCATGTTTGTGTTAAAAACGACCAAATGACAAATAATGCTTCTAGGCAATTTAAATCGAAATTTCTCACCTACCCAACTTAGGTACATTAATTCATGCCTACAAACTACGTGTTAATTAATATTTCGTAATTTTAACCATATATATTCATCACATATTGTATAGTAATTTGTCGTATATCATACTCGTGGACGCATTAACTTGTGCTTAAATCGGCTGGAAGATTTATAGTATACAAACAAATACAATAATCATGTGACATAGAAGTGCAAAATCTCTTTTATTAAGTCTCCATTGGAGATTGTATAAATGGAGAACTCAAAAATTTGATGCGACTAAATAATTATAACTATAAATGAACTCATCCATTAGAATATTTACTTGTGAGTTATCCCACTTCGTTTATATAGAAAAAATAGACCTAATTTATAAGTCTAATTAGTGGGCTACTCTTCCACCAATTAGTTTTGGTATTGAACCTCACTTGAGCTTCATCTGGACTTTTCCTGTTGTGATGCGTTTCATTTGCGTGGGACTGCACCCGATTTTGGGATGGAACCTCACTTGAGCTTTATCTGGGCTTTTCCTCTTGTGATGCAGATGAATTGAGATGGAACCTCACTTGAGTTTCATATGAGCTTTTCATGTTGTGATGCGCTTTATCTGCGTAGAACCGCGCCTGTTTTTCCCCGTTTCATACATCATCAAGTAACTTTTCAATATATACAATGCAAATGTTGGATAAATGTCAAACTCCACACAACCACATAACTAGAGAAAAAAACACAGTAAAAAAAAGGCCTATAATTATGGGGAAAAAAAATGGCCCCCCAAAAATTATACATTTAGGCCCCTACCATTTGGCCTTATATTATCATCATTATTCATCAACAAGAAAGAAAAGGACAAATAATAACCCCCAGCAAATATAAAATAATATGCCCAATTTCCTATATATATACCCATTAAAATTTCAACACTCATTTTAACAGTTAAAGATATAAAGATAGTATATATATATCAGTAGTACTCTCTTGCTATTGTCCCTCTCTTTTTTTTTTGGTACGAAGAAGAAGGAGGCTACACGCCTAAAATAATGGAGATTTTTGCAGTGATCAACAACTCACCTGTGATGACCTCAACAACATTCACAATTTTGGCTGTGGTCGCAGGGGCATTGTGGTACTTTTACAAGCCTTATTGGGCCGTGAGGAAAGTTCCTGGGCCTCCAGCAATGCCTGTTGTTGGACACCTCCCTTTGCTGGCTAAGTATGGACCTGACTTGTTCTCTATTCTTGCTAACCGCTATGGTCCTATTTTCAGGTTCTCTCTCTATGAAAAATTAACTTTTTTTTTTTTTTTTTTT
>CACSLK010030875.1:752165-762479 GCA_902706635.1 Striga hermonthica | reverse complement strand
TACGTGGCGAGTGGAGATTGGACTAGTCAGTCCATTACTATGTGTACTGTGTTTTACTTTTATGGAGAATGCTACCATCCCGTTACGGGATGGTTCCGTTGTGTTTTTAAGCGTTTGATTAACTACCCATCATTAGATTACATGTATATCTATGGCTAGAAAACACAACGGAACCATTCCGTAACGGGATGGTAGCATTCTCCTACTTTTATAACGTTTTATAAAACTGTTCAGTTTTGTCGTTGCCAATAATAGTTTAGTGTGAGCCGTTTTTTTTTCTTTTTTTTTTATACATTTGAAATTCAAATATTAACGGCTTATTTATTCCCGCTCGAGTAATACTGATGAGTGAATAATAATTACGAAAATTGGAATGCGAACAATTATTATTATTTATTATTTATTATTATTATTGGATTTTGAAAAGGCACGACCCTTGTTTGTGTGGGGGACTGAGCAGATCATGAAAAGTCGCATTCATTTAAATAAATGACTTTTTATTTATAATTAATTTAGACACAAATTAAAGCAGACAAAGAAATCTCTGAAGAAAATATGGCGGATAGAATCACAGCATCATCTGTTGTTGCCTTGGATACTCACTTTGAGTGGGCCCCCACTTTGTTATCTATGTGTCATGTGTGTGAAATTAGTTACACATGAGTTTTTCATGAGTTGAAAAGCCTTCTTTTTTTTTTTTTTCAAATTTCAAAAAGTGAAGTAGGAAAGCGCATGAGTGAAATGATATTAATGAGATTGCAATCTCAATAACACCTTACGACATAGTTTCTAAACCCAGCACAAGAATCGACCCGGGCAAGTTTCAGGGTTACCGGATCAACCGCCGGGTCACCGGGTCAATTGTTGAACCGGATATTTAATTTTAAAATTTTTAAAATTATATATAGAGTATTTTGTCATATAAATATACATAAAGTAACAAAATTATATATTTTGTATGTAAAATTTGCACACTAAAGTGTTGTTAATATATATTTAATGATAAATATTTACCATATAAATATATATATATACCTAGTTTTATTTTTTAACAACAAAAAATATTTTAAAAAATAAAAAATAATAAAAAAATAGAAATTGGGGCCGGGTCGACCGGGTTTTGACCGGTTCCTTTGTTGTCCAGTCCAATTAGCCCACCCGGACCGTTTGCAGCTCCTGGTCGACCGGGTCTCAGGTCGACCCGTCGGGCCAGTTCGGGTCTCAAAATTATGTCTTACGATATCAATTCATATTTTCATTCATAAACAACCATCGAATAACAAATAATACTGGTCTTTAAATAAGACGATCAAAACCCTATTTTGTACTAAATATTTAAATAAAATAATAATAATAGTGATAATAATAATAAAAGGTCAATCTTTTTTTTGGTACAAATAAAAAATTAGACGAAAGGCGATAATGTTAAGAGGGTAAGAAACCCCTAGGATATCATGGTATAACCACGATTTTACCGCCGTGGGTGGGTCATCGAGAGCGTGTAGCCCGATTGGCATGGTCAAGGCCATCGACGCAAGATAGTCCGCTGCAAAGTTCTCCTCTCGATGGATGTGGCGGACTTCCACTCTCCAACCTCTTGACAGTAGCTCTCGGATTCCCATGATAATGCGACAGTGAACCCCTGATGGCACCACATTGTCGGTTTGCAGCACCGTCTTCACCACGCTGCTATTATCTACTTCCGCTATAATCAAGCGATAGCCCTTATCCCATGCCAGTAAAAACCCTTGGAATAGCCCCCATAGCTCCGCACCCATAATTGAACAAAACTCAATATTCATCGCAAACCCGACCCTTCAGCTGCCCTATTCATCACGCAGTAGGTCTCCTGCCCAAGCCATCCCCGTTTGGCGGTTAAAGGCATCGTTAGAGATTACTTTTACGAAACCATCTGGTGGCTTCGACCAAGATAGCCACCTTTGCTTCTTGAACCTATTTGACAGCCCCATGATTTCTGTAGTGTGGAATGCAGATATAATGCCCACAACTTGGTTCCCTATGGACACTACTCGCTTCTGCACATTAATGCTATGGCTATCAAAGATGAAAGCATTTCTATCCTTCCAAATTCTCCACAAAGTAACGCCGAACACGCAACTCCAATTTTCCACAAGGATGTGCAGACCATTTCTTAAATTTTGACATACCCAGTCACGTAGGTTTCAGGTCGAAGAACGAGGCCTGATATTGAAAAGGGATAATACGGCGCTATGTTTGCATGGCGTGGCTACAATCCCTCAGACAATGTAAAATCGACTCTCGAGCGCCACACACTTCGCATGTAGCACTCAATGTAAGGTTTCTGCGGTATCGTTCCTCATTGGTTAGGAAGCGTTCTTTCATGATCAGCCATAAGAATTGTCTAATCGCCTCAATCGATGATCATTAAGAAATAGATATTAATGATACGCGATAGATTGACATGTGGTCTGCATCATATTCTTAGAGAATATAGTATGTCTCACTGCAATAAATAATTGTTATTCGTGATGGACACATAGATACTTTGGAGAGTATTGGCATACCCTATCGATAAATCATTTGTTTATGTGTCTATGGAAGTATCGATGTGTGGAATAAAATAATAGTCCTTTGACTTGAGGTCAATCATGTATAGAGTGATTTACTTAGACTTAGTATAAGCTTACGCCCTTATGGGTAGACACGAGTTTGTGTTGGGTAGATCATGATATACATGGAATTGGTAGTTGAGCCAAGATAGAATTCATTCCTCGGATATAGTTTCGAGAGAACACTCGTTTTCTCTATACTGGGTTGATAAAGTCATTGGCCAATGCACGTGATTATATTTGAAATGGTGTTGAAATATAATTGATAAAATCTAAGATCATGTTACTAGCAGAAGACGTAGATGTTAGTTGATATTGACTTTCGATTTAAAAAATAAAGTAGTATGTTTGATAAACCTAACTAAAAAGGTTGACCACAGTTAATAAGCTCAAGAAAATCGAAGAACTGAAGGATGATTTCATTAAAGATAAATCTAGAAAATGACATGTTCATATATATACACAAGGATTATAAAATCCTTAGTTGGCCCTTTGATAAGCTGTTACTAACTAACTGACTGCATAATTAACTCTAATTACATGATTAATCCTAATTAAGATAATATATTTTTTTCAACGTCAATTATATTAATAACTGAAAAACTTGAAAGAGTATACCCGAAGTGTCAAATGAACACTGAAACCAGAAGACAGGACCAACCCTCTTGTCATCACAAACAAGGGGTACAAACTTTATCAAGGAGGCGAACAATCACAAAACCGAAACACAAACTCCATAAAGGAGATAAAAGCACACGAGTTACACTGAAAGCAAATATAGTTGCACTGAAAGAAGACAAGGCTGCACTGAACGAAACAAACCAAATCAACAAAGAAACAAAATACAACATACACCTAATACACAAATAAAATAAGACCTCCCCAAATCCAAGCAGGCGAGCTAAGCGACTACCAAACCGACCCCCGAGGCCCCACACCTCAGCTAACGGACCAACAAAGTCACAAATCTAAAGCCCGAACCCAAAAACTGCGGACAACCGCCTAAATAGATCCGACAAGGAGGCCGTTCTCGCTTCAGATCTGGACTCTGGAAGACTTCAACATCGGCAAAAAAAGGAGGAGTCGCCACGAACAGACTGGAGGGCTCGAAATCAAGACCCGAGGAAGGACCACCCAAGACTGCCACCGGACGAGCACTAGCAACCCAACCACTCGACGAACAGGCGGGCCGCGGCCAACATGGAGGAATTCACTCCATAGTCGGGCGTCCAAGCCCTTCCTACGGGCATCACAGAGACAAAGCACGAGTTTGACTCCGACATAGCGGCAACGCCTACGGCTGGAACCAGAAATAGGTAGCAACGGCGCCCCCTCCGTGGCCATGGACACGAAACGGTGAGACCCGCCGCCGATCGGGTCTCCAGTCGAGCTCTGGAGGGGGCAAAACGAACGGAACCAGCCGTGCCTCAGTCCGGTAGGGTGGAAAGTCGCAGCACCTCACCGGCGGAGAAGGGAGGGCGACAATTTACAGATCTGGTTTTTATTTGAGAGAAAGATAAGGGGGCGGAGAAGGTTTCCCACTCCTAAGATAATATCACTAATAATAACAAATACCGAATTAACATGGATATAACTAGAGATGTTAAATGGTCCTTGGCCCGACGGGCCGGCCCGTTTAACCCGAAAAAAAAACAGGGTTAGGTCCTTTTATTAGTAGCCCATTTAAATCAGGACTTTTTAGGTCTGGACCGTTTAGCTCGAAGCCCGCTAGGGCTAGCCCGAAACCCGCTAGGGCTGGCCCGTTCAACTAGGGTTGGGCGGTGTAAATGTTTGCATCAAGTAAATAATATGCTCTTAAATTACTTGTATATTACAATTTTGGTATTCCACTTCACATGTAAGTATGAGTCGTAATGAATTATTATGATTTTGAAAGATAATTATTAACAATATTGTTATTGTACTTCATACCAAAATATTTAAGCCAATCAGAACGACTAATAGGAAACACATGAAACATAGTGATAGACGGTAAATACTAAATAGCCGTTGAAAATATTTAACTAGTCGTTTTTTTTTTTACTCTTTTATTATTATTATTATTATTATTATTATTATTATTATTATTATTATTATTATTATTATTATTGTTGTTGTTATTATTACTATTATTATAGCCCGCATAGCCCGAAGCCCGCTAAGGTTAGGGGTAGGTCCCTTTTTTGGTAGCCCGTTTATACCGGGCTTTTTAGGGTCAGACCGTTTAACCCGAAGCCCGTTAGGGCTACTCCGAAATCGTTAGGGCTAGCCCGTCTAAATATAACATCTATATATATATTAAAAGCCAACCTATTTACCAAAAATAGTAGCAAGAAAAGTCAACACACATTTAATGCATACCTTATTTAGAAATTTTTTACTATATGCATTAAATGCTTGCATATTTACATTTGCTATCCAGATATGATCTTAAAGATTTTTTCCTTAAATAATTTATGCAATGATTTTACTGATATCCATTATAATTAATATTTTTCGAGTAATATTTTTTAACCTTTATTAAATTATATAAAACTAATATTTTAAAAAAAAATAATATTATTTATCATTTAAAAGATAACGACCATATCATTTAATGATTTTATTAATGGTTAGACAATAAAATTATATTAGTTATTCTTTAAAAAATTTACTAAAATAAAAACCGGCTTAAAAAAAATCCCATAACATCCGATAAGTAAAAAAAAGTACGTAAAATATTTACTAAAATAAAAAAAGACTTTATTTATTTGTCTTATTCCATAATAACATCGATTTAGTCAAAACAAATCCTGTAATCGGTGAAGTAAAAAATGTATGTAAAGTCTATTTATACTAAAAAAAAGCAGATTCAAAATTCCTTATCTATTTTATGTTTAAAGCATTTTATTTAATATTTATTTATATTAAATATTGGATAGGATTGTTGGATCTGAGTAAATTTTGAAATCGCGTTGTTTGGTATGAGAGGATTATCTGCATCCTATATCTGTCTAAAGCATATTATTTTATATTAATTAATTAATTAATTTAATATTATTTTTTTTTATCCATGAAATCAGCTTTGTCAAAAAAATTGAACAAACAAACAAATAAAAAAAGGAACGAGATTAATTACCTTCTACTTGTAAAAAAATTATGGGTGGACGTAAAATATTTAACAATGTTGTTTCAAGTTCCTTAAATAATACTATAACTATGATGTTGAAATATAATCTGTTTTATGAGTGGCGTAAATATGTTGTTTAAAGTTCCCTAAAATAATTTTTTAAAAATTATGTTGTTTAAAATTCCTTAAATATTAATATATTTAAAGTATACACATGCTGTAAAATATTAAAGTCAAAACAATGTTGGAAGGCTTTTGAATTATCTAATTTAAATTATCTAAATTAATTAATTTAAATGTTTAATCCCATTAAATCTTCAATCCATGGAATATTTTTACTAATCCCGTGAGCATGTTGTTTTGTTATTGTAATCAACTTATACACTATTTTACTAATAAATTAATTAATATCTATGTACAAGAAGGTTTTTAATAATATATGATTTTTTTGTCAGATACTATTTTATTGTATAATTTTCCTGCGTACTATAAAACTTTTATTGAATATTGCATCTTATAATATAATATTCCCCAAATAAATATATCCTGTGTCTCGGCACCGGTCCCGTACTATATATATCCTGTACATTTTTTTATTCATTTATATAATTATAAGGCTAGATAAATAATCTTAAAATTGTGCACCCCGTGCATCGCACGGGCTCTGTACTAGTAAACATATTATTAATTATTAAGTCAAAGCACAAGACAAATAAAATAAAGAAGCGATAGATTACGATACGCACAATCCTGAAGCACAAATAGTAATAATAATAATAATAAAAAAAACATTTAAGCTCGAAAAATCTACATTGAAAAGAAAATATATGATGTCAAAATAGATTCAACACGATCAGTGTTGTGTACATTTGACAACACAATGAAAAGTTAACATTTTATTTTAACTTATAGTGTTAGGTTTTTAGATAAGGAAATGCTACGGTCCCGTTACGGAATCATTTCCTCGAGGTTATAATCGTTATATCAACTATCCCCGATGATTAGATGATGATTTAACGGTTACAGACCCCAGCGAAATAGTCCCTTAACAGACCCTTCACCCTAGCATTCCGAGATAAGAGTCAACATTAAAGATGATGCGACTCTTTAGTTAGATTAAGAGCATAGAGATACATCACTGTCCAAATTGGGGGACCTGTTCAAATTAATTTTAACTAATTGTTTAAGGAAATTGATTGTGCAAACACGTAATGTAATTTATTACTATTAGTTTTGACCAATTTAAGGACCATTTGATATTCAAATAAGCACATTGTACTGACACAACGGTACTCTAACACTCAATATTTGATATTCAAAATATTCGTACGCGAAGGAATATTTTCCACAGGAGTAACAGCCTAACAGGTGAATGAACACCAAATAAAAAAAAAAAAATGAATACATAAATAAATAATACATCAAATTATAAAGTTTTGTATTTTATTTACTCGTGTACACATATTTTTTATTTTACCTTTTAGCCTTAGGTATCAATTTTGAAACCATGGATATACGAACCGGACAGAACTAGCGGGTCTAACCAGTCGCAGAAGAATTAATCTTTGGCTGGTTGAACCGGATGGATCGACCAGATTCTCCTTTTTTTTTTTTTATAAATTAAATTTAAGATTTTTCTTGTTAAAATAAATATATTTATATATTTGGATATGCTATAACTTTTATCAATTAGTTTAGGAATTTGTATTTTTTAAATTTTAAATACTCGATTAATACTTTTATGTATAAACATTATTATTTGGAATATTAGATAATATTTAAAAATATTAATAATTAAATATCCGTTCAACTGGTTCAACTAGTAAAATTATTGAACGTGTTGTTTTATTGCCGATCCCATTTTGAGAAATTGGTCAAATTTGTGAAAGAAAAAAAATACTGGCTTTCAATTTTACTTTGCATATTTTATGTACATAAATGAAATTCAAATTTTTTAAAAACAAATTAAGCACAATACCCAACATGTCAACGACACAAGAAACATGTTGATTAGTCATGCATTTGGTTCATCTTTCCATGTAATAAGATACTTTATTATATAATTTATTTTGTATGATACATTATTATATAATTTATTTTGTATTGTTTAATGGAGACATTTTGAACTGAAATAAAGTTGCAAATAAAGTACTATTTTTAATCAAGATGTTTTATTTTATTTTTGAAGGAAATGATACGGGCCCGTTACGGAAACATTCCGTCGAGTTTGTAACTTTGACATCATCATGTAACCGTCGGAGATAGTTGATTTAACGGTTACAAATTCTGATGAAATGATTCCATAACGGGATCGTAGCATCTCTCACTTTTTTTAATTCATTGCATGAAAATCCAGGTTGAAATTTTGCTGTCATCCTTGTCTTTTTATAACATTTAATCAGCAAACCCTGGGCCAGTACTCTTCTTGCATAGATATTGCTACTATTCAAGCTCTGACAGACATTTACTATTTTCATTTGACACAGCATAATTAATTATAAAATGCCTGCGTGCAAATAGATTCCATTGCATGGATTTACAATTAATAGCAGTACTTAGTTTTTAATTAAGTTATAATTTACCAAAATTGTTTCTATAATATAAGTCTATCATGACAATTTCATGTAGATATTGTAAACAACTTTTGAATTAATAATTTGAGGCCAATGGTGTCCAAAGTATACATGAGGGCTATTCAATATTTCAATTTAAACCTATTCGAGCTTCTCTAGTAAATCGTGCCAACTCGAGCTTAAATAAAGCTCGTTTTTTAACCGATTAGAGTTGATATTAATTAAGACTTGTTAAATTTATCAAGTCGAGCTCAACCCTATACTTTTCGAGCTAAGTGGAGCTCTAGAGCATAATATTTTATCGTCTAAACATCCAAAGCTCGGCGGCTAGGTTCGACTGGTTATTGTCACTAAATTGTCCAGTGCAGGCCTGTAGTGAAGCTCCAAATTATACACTTCACGGCCCCATTAATCAGAGGCCCGAGTGCACTGGCCCACTCACTTGTGTGTACAGTCTATTTTGTCATCTGGATTTTAGCTGATTATATGGTCTACTTATATAACCTTCACCAATTATACACTGCAAAAATTATTATCGATTTGAGATTATGATTGACTTCCATGTTGGCTATTGACTTATAGTGTTTCCATAAATAATATAGTTTTACCTTAAATTAATTAGCTTATATGAAAATTTGGGGGAACGACACTAGTTGTGTGTAAATTAAAAACAATTATGTTATAAATCTTGCTAGAATTGGAGAAGAGGAATGGGAATTGGTTGAGAAGAGGAGTGGAATTGCATAGGGTAAAAAGGGGATCTTGACGAAGGCGATAGAGGCTAGGGATTTGGAGACGGAGATAAATCAATTGGGCAAGATTAATGATATGGCAGATGCAATGGCCATTTGGGCTAGTTAGATGTCATCGAGTGGTTGTGTTTCTCCTCAAATGATTTAACGATATAGCCATTCAATCCAGCAATCCGCAACACAATTCTGTGTAAGAATATGTGGCCCGAAAGCATTGGGCTCACATTTAATTATCCTATTGGGCCAGACCTTATTTAATAGTCAAACAAATCTAAGCCATTAATCTGGCTATTTGATGGACGTACCAGATCTAAAGACACCCCTATATAAATTAGTTCTCTCTCCTCCTATTAGGGTACGCAGTCATAATCCCATCACTTTTCTGCTACGTTAAGATTGGACAGGAGGGAGAAACTAATTTAGTTCTAACAATCGATCAAGCCTCTTGTGATCATCAAGATCAAGATCACTAATTATGTCGTCTTCCGCATAAAGTAAGTATTTCGTATACACCAAATTATTTATTCAAGATCATTAATGAAGTTTACATGTGGTATCAGAGCATGTGTTGTGAATAAATAATTTGTTGTAAATTATGATTCATTGATATAACTGCCGAAAATTGTTTTTTGTTCGGAAAAACCAATTCGGGAATATCTCTTTCCTTTGGTCGCATCAATTAAATAATGATTGCGTTTCTTGTATGTCATCATCAAGCATTATGCTTCTGCAAATATATAATTTCATGGCCACGGTATGTTATACTGAAACTTATGTGAAAGTCCATTTGAGTAGTGGCAGAATGAGATTTATTTTCCTTTTGTTGATTTTGAAGAAAAAAAAAAAAAAATCAAGTGTGATTAGAATGATTGGATTAAGTCCTGCTTGATGAAACTCCATGGCAACCACTCTGAATGTTTATGTGATGGTCAAACTGACAGGTATCAGTACATTAAGAGTAATACATGTGTTCTCCTGGATTAATTGATGCGATTATTTATTTTTTGATTAAATTGATGGCCGCTGATCTTATGACTGTATAACACGAAAGTGTTTTATATGATGTTTATTGTATTATATGACATTAAAGCAAAATTAATTTGTTAGTCACCAAAGTGGCCTAATTAATTTTTAATGTTTAGTCATGTAATTTATCGTTATGAAGTTTTATTATATGACATTAAGATAAAATTAATTTGTTAGTCACCAAAGTGGCCTAATTAATTTTTAATTTCCGGTCATATAATATTATTGTTACAGTTGTTTATTATATGACATTAAGTGAAAAT